>MU225313.1:45874-65427 GCA_018584345.1 Thuja plicata
CAGAGTACACGGCTCAAAGTTCAGAAACGTCAGTTCTGCAATTAATTTTGATATGCCATGAAACGTTCAAAAACCTAGCCGTAGTTTCTCGAGGTGACAGGAAATCAAATTTAAATCATGAGAATTTAAAATATGAGAATTTTGGCGACACAAGGTAAAAGGAAAGTCGGGAGATGTTTTAGCATATTCGTTCTGGGTCATGCAATCAAGCGACTCAACTTAAACTTTTTATATAGCACATGCCTTAAGTGACTTGGAAAAAGGTAATGAGGAAATATAAAGACATGGCTAAGGGTTTAAAAATACATCATTTAACATTTGGTCTTAGGGTTTTTTCAGGGTTTATCAGGATTTGGCAAGGAATAAGCAGGAGAACTTGAAAATTTTCAGAGAACAAGGCAAGGAACAGGGCAAAACAGCAAAAACACGAAATACAACCAACAATAAGAATTGATACTTCAACTAGAAACATTGTACAATGCACCTACTCAGACTATTCTGGTCGCCGATCCCTAGCCGTTACAATATCCAGCAACAATTGTCACTCTGGATGCAAAAACCTTTGCCTCAGGGCTAGGGATTACACAATTCAAAGGGTTCATCATCATCAACTGGGCCAAGTCACTATAGGAGTTCGAGGAAGCTTCTCTCATCTCCTGGCAATATCTTAACACTCAATGGCTGAAGTCCCCAAAGAGGGACCATAAAAAGATAAATTTGGAAATTCCCCACGGGGATTTCAAAGAGCCCATTCAAGCGGGCATTATATTCCTATGTAGGATCTTCCGACTACCACATGCCTGGGATTTCTCAGCATGGATGTACTACTTTCTTTACTGCATCACCACCCGCAACTAGACTTTCATTTGGGCAACTATCCTAGCCAATCACATGGACACGCAGCTGAAGGGTGTCATCTAGAGTTCCAAGTTCTATATCACATCTTACATGTTGTAGACACTGGCCCAATAGAGACTGGATTTTCCAAGTTTAGGAACAGTGGGTGAACTTGGGAATGGGCCGGGCTAGTTAACACCATGGGATCATTATCCCCAAGTTCAATGGGAACTAAGTTTCCTGAATTTTTGCAGGGTAAATGACACTTTCATTTACCAAAATATTCTAACACTTACTCGGGACTCCAGGTACTAGTTATCACAGTAGGTGATGAACCTGGTCAGTACTTATGACCATTATTTTATTCAATTCTAGCAACACACATACATTCGGGTGACCCGCTTCTCTGAGAAACCCTATCTTCTTCCCCGGTATTGCGGGGATAGAATCATTCTTTTGGAGTTTTTTCGGTAGATCCTAGAACTGCACGCCTTCTTCACATTGAAGAAGGTCACTAACATTCAATTCCTATTTTCTTGTGGGAATTATGTGTGTAGCCTCGCCACAGCAAAGGAGGAACATAGTGAGTTGAAGAGTCTGGGACTGGTGGAATTCCACCACACCAGGAAGAATTATGATCCTCTAGGAAAGATTGCCTTTGCACTTCCCCAGGCATCCCCATCGTATAAGTTAGACATTAAATATTTTTTGGCAGACTGTCAAGACAGTTTTGATCTCCAGGCCCGCCAGCATTTGCGAATATCCAAGGGACTTATTAAGGTGCTTGACCCTTGGGGTTTCCCAAAGGGTTTTTCAGATGACAGCCTGTAGGAGGACCTGGCATATAAAGGGAAAGGATTAGAAAAGTTGGACCTCCCTCTGGTGGATTGGGCCACCCCAGAGGATTTGACAATCTAGGGAGTATGTCACCCTATTTTGGAGGCCAGTCACAGTTATTTTGCCCAGGTATGTCCTAGAAGCACCCAGAAGGGGCAGATTATTCGAAAGACTACTTCAACCCCCGATGTTGCCACCGGACCCAACACAAGAAAGGGGAAAGAAAAAGAAGACATCCCAACTAAGGCTCCTCTCTAGGGCCCAACCCCCATAATGGTGCAGCTACAAAAACAAATGGAGTCGGCAAGGCTGACAAGCCAACAGATAAGTGAAAAAGTGTCCTCCGGCCTCCTCATAACTCCAGTAGCATCTACTCGCCTGGTGGGATCCCCATCGTTGGCTACCCATTAATCAGAAAGAATAAGTAGAGGGTGACTCCTACTCCCAGGGTAGTCACTAGCCCCGGTATTTCAGACATGCCTACGGTCGATGTCAGTTCGGATTCTCCCAAACTTGAAAATATTTCTGACTCCTCTCCCCCGCACTAGGATTTTGATGACGTCTTTGAAATAGATGAACTCATGAACCTCCATGAGGATGTAGACCATGTGGTAGAGGAGATCATCACCCAAGAAAAATATGATATCCCCAGAGAAGAAGAGGCCCTGGAACAAGAAGTTGCTGCAGAGCAGGAAGTTTGGGGAGGGACACAAAGGGAACCTGAGTGGGAGAAAACACCAGTACAAGAGACCGAGGATACGCAAAGGCAAAGCATAGATGAGAAACCAATGGTTGGGGAAACTAGACCCACAGGAACAATCATACCCCTAACTATCAGCTCCGAACGCCTTTAGTTACTCAGGGTGACCAATCACCCCGGAGTACATTTGGTGAGGTGGTAAAGGTAGAAGCACTGTTAAATTTTGGCCAGAGACCTCACCCACTTCTATAAGATGTTCCAATGGAAGAGGATGTTCCAATAGATGAAACTAATGAGGCCAAAGAACAACAGCAATAGTACGATGGGGAAGTCCCCGAAGATACGAACGTTGAATCAACTGATGCTGAGAAGAGCAGGGAAATCCCTAAAAATATAGGTGATGTCAATGTCAGCGGAGAAGAAACCCCGGATATCACAAACAAAAATGCCAACACAATGGTGAATACTAAGGCCTCTGGAGAGAATAAGAAAGAATAGGAAAAAGACAAATGAAAAGAGCCTAACAACACTAAACATTCTGGGAATGCACCGCCAGATTTCAAAGAGAATCTAGACACTCAGGTCTTAACAGACAAGCTTCCCCAGCTACCCCAATGGCTGGTAGAATCAAGAAAGAGGAAAGCCTCGGTGGTAGTGATAGGTTTTCTACTCTCCTTGGCCAAAATGATGGCCTAAAGTGTAGGGGCCCAAAATCCCAAGAAGGCACAGACAGTCCATACTCTCCAGACTAGTCCAACAGGAAGCACATTTGCGATAATCGCAATGCCTCCTCCAGATGTAGATGCAGCAGTCGTAAGGCCTGAACATTACACAGTTACAGAAGTGGCACTGGGGAGAAGGGATAAGTAGGGTGAATTAGACCTTCTGATAGAGGCCAACAAGGCAATAGAGGCCTGATACATCAAACAAGGCCAGAAGTTGAAGGAAGAAAGAGAAACTAATGCAAATCTCCTCACACTTCTGGTAGAAATTACACAGCATCTAGCCGAGATCCACCTAGAAACTACTACCTCCAGATTTTCACTTGCACAAGGTGAGGTGGAAGATCTCGAGACCATGAAGAAGAAAGTGTAGGCTCTGGGTGGGTGGGTCACTGAGAAGATAGCCTCCATAAGACAATTTCTAGAAATGTCCCTCCCTGATCTTTACCAGCTCAACATTCTCCTTAGTCAGGCAAATAGCTCTGCTATTGTATGGGAGAAGGATTTGGAGAAGTATGAAAAATGAAAGGCTGGGTAGGAGGAAGTTTCCAATGTAGGAGAAGAAGCCATCACAGAGGTGAGAATTTTGGGAGATGAATCATATGTTTCTCTCTGGGCCTAGTACTCCAAACTTGGCCTCAAAATCAAGGTGTGCAAGGAATTGGTTAAGGCCTTAAAAGAGAAGGTGATCATGGCCTGATATCCAATGGGCCTATTTTAGGAATTTGTGGTTGGGGTGTCACAATTTGATCCCTTCACCATCGAGACATGCACCCCGGAGGACTACATCCTCAGCAAATTTGATGAACGGATGGAATCCCTGTATCCAGTTGCTAGAGATTTTGACCAGGGTAGGTTATCAAGATTATCCAAGATGATGATACAGGAACATGATGCCGTGAAGATGGTAGATGAGTTTTGAAATGGGGCCAGAGAAATCAAAGAGAGATTGGAGGTTGTCTGTGGCCGATGGGACAACATCAGGGGCATAGGTGAAGAAGGTGTAAGCCAAGTATTAGAAGCATTCAAAAATAGTAAAGGGCTATAAGGTTCTCCAGGGTCCAGAGATTTTTATCGGCCAAGCAGATTTTATATTCATTATTCTTTAAGCATAATCTCCCAGATCCTAGAATTCTAGATCTATAGTGTTGTATTCTTTTGGTGACCTACATCTAGGTTCCCCAGAGTTGACCGGTCACTATCAAGCAGTTAATAAGGATGTCAGGAAGTAGGTGATTCCAACAAGGCACGTCGGCTCAACAAGAAGGTTCTGAAAGGTGGTCTTCCTAAGGCACTACTTGAACATAACACCTGGTGCATCAAAGACAGTGAGCCACTTTTCCATTAATGCGGCATGTAGCCTCGATCTCTGGGGGATCAGATTTCTTCTATTCTCTCTCTGGCTCTCTTCTCGAGGCTAATTCTTCCATGCCACCCTTCTTGTCTTATTCTTCTGACATGTAAGACCTTTGTTCTTCTCGAGGTTGTTGTAGCATGGTGTAGGTAGTACCGGCCACCATAAATTATATTTAATTGGTTGAGTGTAGAGGTAAGTTAGGTTAATTTTAGGGAAAATCTGTGTATAAATAGCAAGTCCGATCTCATTCCAAGGGTTGGCAAAATTGATGATTTTATAGTCCATAGCTATAGTATTTTCAGTTATCATAGTTGCAGAGCTCAATACTCCTTAGTCTTTAGAAGCTTTCAGTAGACAGATGCTCCCCTGGAGTTGTTGATGTACTCACCAGTGATGCTGGAACACCATTAATGAAGAAAGAAGGATTCTGGCAATGCTGTTGTTGGTCTCTCAATCTCTAACTCGGTACTTTTTGTGCTGTATGTTTCTTGTGTCCCTTTCTCTAATGTATTAAGTAGATTAACGACCTTCTTTACCCTCGCTATTGAATATATATGAATAGATGGTTGTGCATGCATTCGGTATTTTAGTGTAGCATGTTAGAGCTTGGTTGATGTTTTGAATGTATTTGCATGACTATAGATAGATGAAATACTTTTAACACTGACTTATCTTTTGAATTTTATTTGGTAACTAGCGAATGCTTGCAAGAAACCTCACTTACCTAAATCCCCTACAAAGATGAGTTGAGATAACCAGCTATCCCCCCAAACAAAACAATCACAATACCCAACTTAGCTCCCGCACTGTCGAGACTTGACTCTCACGTTCTTGAAGGCCCAGAGAATCTCATTTCTCCGAACAACCTTTACAGGAAAAGTTGGTTGGTATCCCAGTGACAACTTAAATTTATTGGTAGACCCGATCACAAACCCCCGTCAACAACTTTGTGTCGGGTGCATTATCAGAAACATTTAGAACTAGAGTGTGAGCCTTTCATTGTCACTGCTACCCGTCACATCAATGCCCTCTAGGAGAAGAAACATGAAGCATATTTTCCTGGACCCAACAATCATTCTAGCGATGCCCTTGGGCATCGCTAGTCCAAAAATCCTAGCCAAAGGCCTCTCTGGAGGAGAATCTCACCCACGCAACATTAGAGCCAGAGGAAACACCTCTCAAGCTCTCCAAAAATAATCAAAAGGCCACTTCACCTTCCCAGCCCTAGACAACAAACAATGACTTTTGGACCCTGAAGTTTGATAGGTCGTGGTCTAAACAAGGTTTTGGGGCCAGAGTGGAATTGATCAACCGACAAGGGAAATCCTTCCTCACATCTTATAGGTTGTAGTTCAACTGCACGAACAATGTCACAGAGTACAAGGCCTTGGTCCTTGGACTCTTATTTGCACTAATAAAGGGAATCACCCACCTTTGGGCACTGGGTGATTTAGAGTTGATAGTCAAGCAGGTCTGGAGCTAATACACTTGTCATGATAAAAGGTTGTCCGCATACCACAACTGGGTATGGAGCATCATAAAATATTTTGATGCCTTTGGCATTGAACTCATTCCCCAAAAAATAAACTATGTTTCAGATGCCCTCGTTGTATCTGCCAGCACCCTTGAGCCAATAGCTAGCTCCCAACTCTGTAAATTCTCTATTGAGATGATCCCCACCCCGTCCATTCTAGACAACATCACCCACTTTTAGGTCTTTGAGGATGATCATCATATTTTGGCCTTGATAGCCAATGTTGGTGTTTTTGAGGACCAGATAGTGGAAGAAAGAGATCACGAGGATATTGGGCAGGGCAAAGAAAATAATGGGATCATAGACTTTCCAACCAACACCATCCGTAAATGGGTGGTAGCATTGGAACGAATCTTTGACTCGGACCCTTGGGGAAGGGAAAAGCTATCATCCTCCTTAGCGGGAGGAAAATTTGAAAAAGTTAACATCAGCCAGCCTAGTGAAAAAAAATTGGTACACATTGGCACCTCCTGCTCCCCTGAGGAGAAGGAGAAGATTCTCGTGGTTCTCCAAGAATACATTGATGTAATTGCATGGGGGTATGAATATTTGAAGACATGACACATCCATTATGACCCATACCATCCCACTAAAACCTGATGTTAAGCCCTTTTGACAAAAGCAAAGACCGGTAAACCCACTGATAGAACCTTTAATCCATCAAGAGGTTCAGAAATTGCTATCAGCCTAGATTATCTTTCCTATCTAGCACACTATGTGGGTCGCCAACCTTGTCCCTGTGAGGAATAAAAGTGGTGAAATCTTCCTTTGCATGGATATTCAAAATTTGAACAAGGAATCTAAGAAGGATAATCACCCTCTCCCCTCTTTGGATGAGGTATTGCAAGTCGTGAATGGATCACAAATGATGTCCTTCATAGATGGGTACTCTGGGTATAACCAGGCCATGGTTATGTACAAAGATAGAGAAAAAATAGCATTCACCACCAATTGGGGAACATTTTCATTCCGAAGGATTCCCTTTGGCCTGATCAACGAGGGGCCACATTTCAAAAGGCTATGGACATTGTGTTCGAAGGCCTATTAAATCAGTGCATAACCATCTACATGGATGATTTGACCATCTTTTCCCAGGATAGGTGTGATCACTCCGCCCACATCGCGCAAATTTGTGAGAGATGTCTTCAGTATGGAATATCCCTCAACACTGAGAAATGTATATTTAGGATCACTGAAGGGAAGCTACTCAGGCATATTGTCTCTGAGAAGGGTATATCCATTGACCCTGAGAGAGTTGAAGCACTGATAAATTTATAGATGCCCAACAACAAGAAGGAAATGAGGTCTTTCTTTGAAAAGATCAATTTTGTCCAGCAATTCATCACTAGATTCGCTGAGATAGTGAAACCACTCAATGAAATGATGAAGAAAGATACAAATATTGAGTGGAATCTTGAAGCAAAGCGGGCATTCTCCTATATTAAACAAACAATCATGGAGGCACCATTCTTGGCTAGTCCAAACTACTCCCTCCCTTGTAACATATATTCCTTTACTTCACCGCATTCTTCCACGATAGTTTTGACTCAGAAGGTTGAAGGGGAAGAATGACCAATAGCCTTTATGAGCTCCCCTTTTAAGAATGCTGAAGTCCATTATTCACCTTTGGAAAAGTAGGCCTTTTCTCTCGTCCGTGCCATGAAGAAATTATGGCATTACATTCTCTGGAGCAAAGTGCACGCTATCATCTTGGACCAAGATTTTAAGTCTCTACTCCTATAGAGTGAATTGGGTGAACGACGAGGGAAATGGATGGCCATCCTCGAAGAGTATGATTTGGAAATGTAGCCCATGAAGATATTTTGAGGCTAAGGACTATGTAGAGTGATGGCAGAAGGAACTCCAAATATCGAATTCCAAACATATACAGTGGATTCCATCACTCAAGACCCATGGTATACCAACCTGGTATACTTGTTGTTCAAAAATAGATGCCTGGAGGGGCTGCCCCCAAAAAAATGTCATGCCATGTGACTAAAAAGTGCACACTTCATGATAAAAAAATGAAACGCTTTTTCGCATGAAATCTAAAGGGGTATACCTCCAGTGCATAGACACGGACCAAGCTGCAAAGATGATTGAAGAATTTTATGGGAAGTTTGGAACCAAGCATGGCTCAGCTAATGCCGCCACCCATCAAATCCTCTAGGTCAGATACTATTGGTCCTGTATCTTTAAGGATGTCTACACTCACATTAGGAGATGCCATACTTGTCAAGCAGTGGCACATCATGACCGAAACTCGGCCATGCCTTTGTAGTCGGTCTTCAAAGCTAGACCCTTCACCCAATGGGCATTTGAATTTATTGGGGAAATCAACCCCAACTCATCTACCAACCACTGGTACATCCTAATTGCTACCCATTACTACACCCAATGGTTTAAAGCGATTCCTTGTAAAAACAACATGAAAGACGTAGTTATAAAATTCCTGGAAGAAAACATAGTCACGAGATTTCGAATGCCATTTTCTATAGTGTGTGACAATGGTCTAGAATTTTCTTCAGTGAAATTACTTGAATGGACCTATGAAAGAAAGATCACCCTGAAGTTCTCTAGCAACTACTACCCCCAGGGTAATGGTGTTGCTGAATCAACAAACAAAAATCTACTTGAGGTGATCAAACATCTGTTAGAATAGAACACTCGAGACTGGCACCAAAAGCTTAGATCCACTCTCTGGGCAGATTGTATCCAAATAAAGGTAGCCCTAGGAACATCCTCATTCCATAAGGTTTATGGATAGAATCCAGTATTTCCCATCAACTTACAGATCCTGGTTTTACAGTTTATGCAGGAATTCAGCAACCGGGACAACATTGTGGAAGCTCGACTTTTGAACCTGGTGCAAATGGAGGAACAAAGAGATATAGCCCTTGAACATTTTTCACATCACCAAGTGGTAGTAAAATGATGGTTTGATAGAAGAGCCCACTATAAGGCCTTTCAGATTTTAGACTTCGTTCTCTTGTGGGACAAGGCCCAGGAAAAGAAAGGAAAGCACACTAAGTTCCAATGGCTCTGGCTTCGACCATATTTGATAGCTGAGATCTGTAGGTAAAATACTTATCACCTCAACACTATAACCAGAGAAGCCAGCCCATTACCTGTGAATGGGTAGTTTCTCAAGCACTACTTTGAATGAGGTAGGTGGTGAGTTTGTTCGAAGTTGTATTATATGTAAAAAGTCCTTGCTTGTAAATATCTTTCCCAGTGCTCCGTTTGGAGTGCCTTGTAAATATTTTGTTGGTCATCCTCTGGGACCACCTTTCCCATTTGTGTTTTCCTTTTGTTTTGGGTTTTTCATTTTCTTTTATTTCTCGGGTTCCCATTGTGTTTCCTTCTCCTTGTAGACAGGTATGCTTCGCATAAAATCTAGTCTTTGGGATGGTATCTTGTACATTCCAGTGAATTTGGAATCTATTGTTAGCATGGCGGAATTTGTCCACACTCTAGAGTTATTTTGTAAGTATGGTAAAATGTTATGGGTAATCTCCATCTGATTTACATCTTGACAATCTGGACATCAGTTACAAGAAAATTTAAGAAACAAGTAATCAAACACCTTGAGGGCAGATCAATTGCACTGGTTGATTGGCCAAGTCTTAAAATCATTAAAATATCCTAGGTCTAGAACATTCTCTCTTATTCAGAAATTGGAAAGTGGATGGCAAGGCAAAAGAAGTACCACCGTTAACATTAGCTAAGCTTAAGGTTCATGGTGAAAGAAGCATCGCCTTTCCACCTAGAAAAGAATAAGAAAAGAAAGAACTAAAGAATAGAGAGTTCTGGTATCCGAGGGAAACATGAAAGATATGATGAATTTGTTTATATTTTCTTAGTGCCTCCTCTCTTCTTCTCCCAGAGGTCATCGGCTTGATTTTCTTTCAAAGCACACACTTCACAACTGTCGAAAGACCGAAAGATTGAAGCAGACACCTTGCACTTTGCAAGCAGAATGCTCCAGGCAAAGATTAATTCTAGTTTTGCTAACTAGAGATCCTGAAGTTCTCAAAGTCTCTAAGGAATTCCTCCCAGATAGTCACCATTTGTTATGCCCTGCATACCTGTCCCTACATTTTGTAAGAAAAATGTTGGGTCCCCCTTTTTTCTTTTTGCTCTTTCCCTTCGTTTCTTTTGTTTCCTCTATTTTCCCTCCAGGCTTTGCTTTTGCGAGGGTGGTCTTTCTTTTGCTTTTTTCTTCTTGTGTCTCCGGGACCCAGTCCCAGAGTTTGTTTGTTCTTTTTAGCCGTCCGGATCCCGAACTCTAGGATTCTTTATTATCATGTCTTCTTTTGCGAGAAGATGTGGCTGCATGGAATCCCCGGGCTCGGAGTCGAGAGGTTTGCTTGTTCCAGATTTTGTGGGGAGAAAGCAACATATTTTTACTCTAGGGGTATAAATAGAAGTTACCTGTCATTTTCACATTTACCGTGATTAAACACTTAGAGCACTTAGAGAAATGTTAAGGCAATTAAGGTGAATTAAGTAGTATTTTTCTCCCCGTGCTTAGTGGTTGATTAAATAGTGATTTGCAGTGCTTTCTCATGGTTTCTTGAAGCTTGACTTATTGTAGAGCACCTCATGTGCTCTTATTTCTTACATCCCTATATTTCCAGGTAGGCCCTCATCTCTCCCTTCTCTGGTTTTTGTTTCTCTTGTTTCTCTTGCTTTTTGTCTAGTTTTGTTCTATTTTTTGTTCATCACGTCTTTCGCGCTGGCTTTTATGTTGCCTCCTGTTGGTGGGTTGGCTCGGCCAGAGGGTTTTCTACCCTCCATGTAGTTGTAGTTTTAGTTTAGTTGTAATTTATTTGTACATTTCATAGACTAGTGTAAATGCCCCTGTATATTGTGTACAATCTATAAATTGTGTAGTTTCCTATACATTTCTGTATATACGTTTGTTTTTGTGGTCCACCTACAAGTCATGCTTTGGCCCTTTTTGCACTTTGACTCCTATAATTTTAGTGTATTCTATGTATATCCTTCTGTCTATTTTGAACTCACCATGCTCCATCACATCTCACCATGTTTTTGAGCTTGTCTAAGAGATATCCGCCACGGTTCAAACTCGGGACCTCGCTGGTTCGAGCCATGGTAGCTTTCTCTCTCCTCTATCATGTCATTTTAATGCCAGGATTAATTTCCCATGAGTGGGCATTCAAATCCTATCCCATCTGGCATTTAATTCCCCCATGTCAGCCCACTTGTCGCAATTAATGCCATTACGCTACCTGTCACGTGGCCACATGATGACCCATGTCATCCAAGTATGACTTATTGTCGGTCACGTCGACAATGGCTAGATCTTCCAGAATCTGGGTGCTGAGAAGCCCCTGGGTCTTCATTCCATTTTTGTGACTTAATCCAATTCCCTGGAGCCCTAGGTGTTTTTCAAAATCCGATCCATGTTCATTTCACCATTCTAGGATTTTGATGCATGCGAACACATTTTTGGGCAGGTGCAAAATGGTGGTGAATTCCCTGGAGTCCTTAAAATATTATTATTATATCATGTATTGATGGTTCTCCAGTCTTTCACATTGTAGATAGATTGATCAAAATGTCTGAAGTGATAGCTCCTCCTAATAGCCCAGAGCTTCCAACTACCTCCACTCAGGCAGCTACAAAAATAAAGGTCAAAAAGATGCTAGCCAAGTTGCCGCTAAATTCCAAGTACCCAAAGGAGGGTGTTCTCATAGGGTCCAAGGTGGACATTAGGTTGCAAGAGATAACAGATACAGAGCCCAACCTATGGGCTGAAATCCAAGTCTTGGTCCAAGCCATCAACCAACAAACGGCCACCAGAGATGATATGGAAAAATACTTGGCCACCTCTGGGATCATCAAAGCTGCAAGCTTTCCCTTCTTAGTGCAAGAACCAAAGCTAATACTCCAATTGGTGACACTCTACAAAGCCCCCACTCGGGTTGTTCTTCTCGCCGATCCCCGGCCGTTACACTATCCAGTGACTATCGTCAATCTAGACACAATGAATTTTGCTTTAGGGCTGGGGATCCCGCAATTCAAGGGATCTGTTGTTCTCCCCCGGTCCACATCATTAAAGGAGTTCAAGGAGGCTTCTCTCCTCTCCTAGAAGCATCTTAACACCCATTGGCTAAAGTCCCTGAGAAGGGATTATAAAAAGATGAAGCTGAAAAACCCCCGCAGGGATTTCAAAGAACCTATCCAGGCTGGGATCATATTTCTATGCAGGCTCTTTGGGGAGCCCCATACCTGGGATTTCTCAGCATGGATAAATTACTTTCTCTATTTCATCACCACTCATAGTCAGACATTCAACTGGGAATTCATCATTGCCAACCACATGGACACACAGATGAAGAGCATCCTCCAGACTTCAAAGTTCTATATGACATCATATGTGTTATGGGCCTTCATTTACCAAAATATTTTCACACTTACTCAGGATTTCGGATACCGGTTATCACAAGAGGTGATGAACCTAGTGAGCACCTATGAGAATTATTTCATTCAATTCCAGCAACACACATATATTTGGGTGATTGGCTTCTCTGGGAAACCCTATCTTCTTCCCCGGTATTTTGGAGATAGAATCAATCTTTTAGAATTTTGCAGACAAATTCTGAAGCTGCACGCCCTCTTCACATTGAAGAAGGTTACCAACATTTCATTCCCAATCTCTTGTGGTAACTATTCTTATAGTCTGGCCACAAGAAAGGAGGTAGACAGTGAACTGAAGAGTTTGGGATTGGTGGAATTTGACCATACCTAAAACAATTTTGATCCAATGGGTAAGATAGAACTAGCGCTTCCCCGGGCATCTCCACCACACAAAGAAGATATTGAAGATTTCTTGCTAGATTACTGGGATAGTTTTAATCTCTGGGCCCACCAACACTCATGGATGTCTAAAGGCTTGATGAAATCCCTTGACCTTTGAGGTTTCCCAAAGGGTTTTTTAGAGGACGAGCTGCTGGAGGACCCATTGTACAAAGAGAAGGGGTTAGACAAATTGGATCTCCCTCTGATGGATTGGGCCACCCTAGAAAATTTAACAATCGAGGGAGTATGCTGCCCCATTGTAGAAAAAATTCATAAGTATTTTGTGTGGGTGTGCCCAAAGAGAACCCAAAAGGGACAAATTGTTCGAGGGTCCTCTTCGACCTCCAGAACCACAAGACCTAGCATAAGAAAGGGGAAGGAGAAAGAAGATATCCCAGCCCACGTTCTCCCTAAGGGTTTTCTCCTCATAATGGCTTAGATAGAAGAACAAATGGAGGTGTCGAGCCTGACAAGCCAGAAGATAAGTGCTCAACTTTCCTCGGGCCTCCTCACAAATCCAGTAGCATCTACTCACCTAGCGGGATCCCCATCATTGGCCATAATGATGAGCAGGTATACTTTCACTGAGGTAGATTCTACAAGTATTTTAGATGCCAGAGCCTCACTACAAAGGAAGAAGAAGCAGAATTTGAACCCCACACCAAGCACAGATGATGGCTCCGATATGCCTAAAATGCACCCAGTAGATGTTAGTTTAGATTCCCTCAAACTTGAGAATATTTCAAATACCTGTCCCCCGCATGAGGACTTCGATGATATCTTCAGGATGGATGAGCTCATAAACCTACATGGGGATATAGACCATGCGGTAGAAGATATCGTCACTCAGGAAAAAGAGGAGATGCCCATTGAGAAGAAAGTCCCAGAGCAAGAAGATGCCATAGAGAAGGAAGCTTGGGAAGAAATACTGAAGGAACAACAAGAGTGGGAGAAAACACTAGTCCAAGAGACCAAGGATGGACCAAGGCAAATATTAGATGAGCAACTTATGACTGGGGAAACTAGACCCACAGGATCAACCGTACCCCCATTCATCACGCTCCAAACGCCTTCAGTTACTCTGGGTGACCAAATTCCCCAGAGTACATTCAGTGAGGTAATCACAGTGGCCCAAACACTGAATCTTAGCCTGATACCTTAGCCACCTCCAGAAAATGTTCCAATGGAGGAAGATGTCCTGGCGAATGATGTCAAGGAAGAATGATAGCAGCAGGATGAGGGCAGGACCCCCAAAGATACAAATGTTAATTCACCCGATGTTGAGAAGGATGGGGAAATCCCCGAGGACATAGGTGATGTTGACACTGACAGAGAAACTCCAGACATCACAAAAGAGGAAGCCAACATGTCAGAAAATACCAGGGCCTCTGGAGAAAAGGAGAGGGAACAAGAATAGGAAAAGGAGAAAGAGCCCAATGACACTACAAATACTAGGAATGCACTACCGGATTTTGAAGGGAATCCTAATACCCAGGTCTTAACAGCAAAGCCACCCCAGCCACCCCAATGGTTGGTGGAATCTAGAAAAATAAAGACCCAGACAGTAGCAACAGGTGTTCCACTCTCCTTGGCTGAAATGATGGCCCGGAATGGAGAGGCCAAGAATCCTAAGAAGGCCCAGACAGTCCATACCCTCTGGACTGATTCAGCATGAAGTACAGTTGAAAAAATTGCAACACCTCCCCTAGATGCCAATGCAGTGGTAGTAAGATCTGAGGAGTATGTGATCACAGAGGTAACACTGGGGAGGGGAGATAAGCAGGGTGAGTTGGACCTACTGAGAGAGTCCACCAAAGTAGTTGAGGCCCGATATGACAAACAGTCCTAGAAGTTGAAGGAGGAAAGAGAAACCAATGCAAATCTCCTCGAACTTTTGACAGAACTGTTAGAAACACTGACGGGGGGGTGAATCAGTGTTTATCTACTTATTATATTTCAGCCAATTAAACATATATCAAATGTGCATCCAAAGAAACATAACACAAGAACACATAACACATGATATGATTACAGAGAACCTTGATTAGAGGAAAACTCTGATGGGGATTAATACCCACAAAATATTATACTAGGTATAATGAACCTGTTAAAGTTCCTTTTCCTTGTTAGAAGCAATCTTTACAAACTGAGTACAATGACCTGGTTAAAGGTCTGACCCTGTTAGGAGTATTTTACAATAACCCTGTTAGGGGTGTATGGCTCACTACCCAAATAATATGAAGGCTACAACCCTCTGAATGTTGATATGCACTATATCAAAAATGAACTGCTATAGTGACACTGTTGTCTGATCAGTTCCATGTATGCATGGATGCTCTTACTTCTTTAAAGAGCTATATCATCTTCTAACTTCATTATAATGTCCCTCTGTAACTTCTTCTTACATAATAATCGACACTTGTAATATATCTTTACATTACATTCTTATATCTTCAAATCTGAATAGGCGCAACCCAAAACAAATCATTAGTCGGCCCTAAAACAAAAATACATAACGCTTCTAAACAAGTCAGCCCAAGCGTGTTTACAATAACATTAATTACATTATTACAAAATTATAACTAAAGGTGCTTAGCCATTACATTATAAAATCATACATGCTGATCAAAACTGTAGTCGGCTTCCATGCTCTATTTCCTAGACTGCAGGTCTACTAATCTGTCTGTAAATTTTTTGTACTAATATTCTGTACTCTATGCATTTGGATCTAGCATTTATATACACAATAGAGTATATATCTAAGCATGCATGTTCTAGTGTGATCTCTAACACATGTGATGATGTGCTAATCTATGTATCTCTCTGTCTGTCCTATTTTCTGTACTTAGTCATTTTATCTTCTAAGTTATCTTTGACAGAAACTTAGTATGACTTTGTTGCCATGATTGACAACACAAAATAAGTTATGCTTCCTCAGGAATTCAACTTGCCAACAATCTCCCCCTTTGTCATTTATGGCAACAAAGGAATGTGGCTAAGTTACTCAAAATGACTTCATATACATATATATACATATACATATATCCTTCTCCACATATACACATTCTATACTACTCCCCCTTTGATATTAATGACAAAGGTGTGCAAAAACTGTAAGTCTTCAACATACCTAATCCATATAGACTTTTGGGTACACAACTTGAAGATATTGAATCTCTTTTTTCTAGAAGACTTTCATTGCATCAACAGTTTGAAGATGCGCGCATAGGGTATATGTCAACTTTTCCATTTCCATCATATCCATGCAAGGACCTTGATCATATGTTTGTACAGTGTTATCAATCTATTTTATGTTCTCATTGAGAACTGCTAGAGATAGCGCAAGTGCATTCCTCAATTGAGTTTGTCTTACCCTTATCTTGCTGATTTCCAGTTTTGCCTTCTCAATTTTGTCTAACTGCCCTTGGCAGACATTGTTGCATATGCTCAAGTCTTGCGTGCAATTTTCAACTGATTTTCTTATGTTGTCCACCATTTCTTCTACTTTTGTTATCTTTTTAGTGTGCTCAGCGGTGAGATTCACTCTATCCATACAGTTTGCTATGACTTTCTTTCCTTTATATGCCAATTCCTTCAATATAGCTTGCCCAATCTTTAAGGAATTCAGATCTAAGGTAAAGTTCTTTACCAAGTCATGTAGTCTCTCCTTTTTATATTCATCTTCTACAATCTTAGTAGAAGATTCTACTAAGCTAGTGAAATGTGACTTGAAGTTTGATAAGATGTTGTCTACATCTTCAACTGATTGTACTTTGGCCACTTTCTTATCAGTAGACACTAAGTCATTCAAAATATTCATTGTTTCCAAGAAGCGAGGATTCCTCATTACTTGTTTCTCTTTTGCCTTTTCCATGGAAAGGACGCTGATCTTGATAAGGTCTTCTTCTCCCCATGCATCTAAACTTGCTGAGTCAGGAGTTAACCTTGACAACAATGAGGTGGATGGTTGAGTGGATGGTGAGAAAATAGTGTTCTAACTTGTATCAACACATTCACTTTTGACATGAATCTCTTTCACTGGTGTCTCATTACCTTGAGTATCTCTGTCCTTATCTAAGTCTATTGGATCAATGGAAGGCACTTCATTCTATTGTAGAGATGTGTCATCTGTGTTCATTGCTTCATCAACCTTATTCATATCATTATTAGACGCTGTCATAGATATATTGACATTGTCAACTATTATAGTATCTTCTGTATCTTTAGTTGTCTCAGAAGTTATTGTCACTGTGGGTGCTGAATCCTGTGGACCTGTCATAGGCGTAGTCTAAATTTCTAGAGTTGTAACTTGTTTAGGAGGAGCTGGGGTAACTTTTGGTGTAGGCGCTGTTGGTGGATACATATGTCTGTCCATAAAGACTTGTGCAAATGCATTTTCAGTCTCCTTACCAATCTGTTCATACTCCTTGTTCATAATTTGTAGAGTCCTTGTCTTACTACGGAGATGAGGCTTCACCAGATCTAATAGAATAGCCTTCTCATCATGTGAACAAACAGGAAGAAGAGTACTTAAAGTTTCTTCTCTAATCTTCATGTCCTCTTCAATAGCATGTCTTTTCATTATCTCTAGTATGTTTCATAACTTATCTAGTATTACTATTTTGAGTTAAAGAACAAACTTCTTAAACTTGATCATATGAGATATGATCATAGAGTGTATCTCAGTCTTATTGATCTCTTGATACATGTCATATACTTTTGATAATCTATCCAGTCTTCCTTCATTTACAATCCTATTCTTCAAGATATTTAGACTAGGTCTAAATCCTACCTCAGGTGGAGCTTGAACATTCTTAGCTTTGCTCCGAGTAGGTCTTGAGGATGGATGACTTGTAGTCTCTTGCTTCCTTCCTCTTGGTTTCTTGATAGGTACAGAAGGTGGAGAAGTGTCTAGATCAATGGTTGTAGTAGGCGCAGTGGTATTTTCCTCATTTTTCTTCTGCTTCTTCTTCTGAGTTTCAACAGTTTTCTCAATTTTAACTTTAGCAATTTTAGCTTCTTTTGCCTTATCCAAATCTTCTTGTGTGACTCCATGCTTTCTCACAATGTTGGATGTCATTCTGGATGCTTTCCTTTTGTTGATGACAAGTTGTAGTTCAATATCCACTTCTTCAGTCTTTTCTCTATAGGTGCCCCATCTCAGTTCATTAGGGTCTTTAGGTGCTGATAATAAGACCTGCGCATATCCTTCTAACACATGGTCTTCTACTTCATACCCTAGTGGATGAATCCACTTAGTTCTAGGCTCAACAGCCTCCATGCATGTGCAATCTATCTCTACCATAAAGCATATTATATCCTTGTATTTTTCAACTATCTTCTCAGATAGTCTGAACCTGCTCTGCATTTTGACCCTGAATATCTTTATGTCCATATCCATTTTATCTCTTGCACTACTTTCTACTGTGGCTTTAAGAGATATCAAAGTCATTGTAGGTTTGCCTTTGTCTAGATAAAGGTTTGCAACCTTTCCAACTATATGGTGATATAAATAGATGATTAGTGATCCAAACTTGAATGTTTTGCTTCTGTCATGTTTGATGATTCTGATATTTTCAATCAACTAATGGTGTAAGACCTCACATAGATTGTATTGAGTGTTGTCATTCACAATTCTAATAGCTGCAAGGACTGTTGCTGCAGAGATACTATTTATCCTACTTGCTTGCTGAAACTTGTATCCAAGTATCATTTTCATGAGTTTAATGTCATCTTCCTTGATAGGTTCAACTTTCATTCCGCGCCTATCACTCCTGGACAAACAAACTTACTCAATCTATTTCTTTACATCTTTTCTAGTGGGAAATACTGGTCCAGTCATTGGAATTTTGGTTAACTGATGGATTGACTCTGCAGTGATACGTACAGGAACATTGCTAATCCAAAAGAGATCATCATGAATTCTAATTAACAGAATCTTTACCCATTCTTGTTCTTCAAACTCATACACATTCGAATACTCCAAAATAGGGTTATCTTGTAGGTGCACAAATTCATCCTTGAATGTGAAGTACTTATTTAAAATTGATGCCATATGAGAAGCTATATTATCATCTCCTAATGACTCCTTACAGTATATGTACGTGCGGATATCTTCCACATGAACAACGCCAAGCGGGGTTTTGGAGAAAGCCCCTTCCACATCATCCAGTATGGATTTGAATGGATGCTTCTTAAATATGAACCTCTTCCTCTCTGCTACATCAAACACAACTGGGGTTGCCATACTTACTTGTTTTTTTCTTATGTAGGGTTTCCACAAAATTTTGAAAAGGCATGACTGCTAGGGCTCTACTTCAAATTGATTATCCATTCGTTCCAACTGCCAAACTATTATGCCTTCATGCTTTGATGTCTTAGTAATCTAATGCTCTTCTATTTCTATGCTCTCGAATGTAATTGTGAAAATGATCAACTACAAACTTCCTTTTATACGATCTGCCACATTTAATGCTTGCAAAAATACATAGAGATTTTCAAACTTTGATCCCGATGTAATTTAGATAATGCATGAATGCATATAGCTGTAATCTGAGATTTTAACCATGAATCCAAAGGTGCATACTCAAAAGTGAGTATACCAACTGCGCAGGGGTTCTGAGCTAGAATAGCTCCCCCTAAGACCAAGAAGGTCTATTCAAGAAGAAGTAGAGGGTGCATCCACTAAGGATGCATCAACTACTTTGTCAACATTATTGTCCTTCTTAACTTCAACCC
>MU225313.1:83241-93899 GCA_018584345.1 Thuja plicata
GCCACTGATTCCCCCCCCCCCCCCTCTCAGTTATTACTAACACACTTATGCATTACTAAATTCTATCTTATCTGTTATTTTCATCAAAACAACAAAAAGTGTAATCTTTCAATAGCTAAAAACCCAAAAATACTTTTTCAAATCATGAAATCGACAGAATGGAAAGGATTTAGGTACTCACTAGAGGTCCATAATCTGTCAGATGGTGGAATCTACACCTTGGCTTGAATCTGTGCTCGCAAACAGGGACTACCATCTTGATCAAATTACCAAGGAAGTCAGAGCTTAGTAGGGTTAAAAGTGAAAATGAGTGTTGAAAATAAGTTTTTTTTTACACCTATATATACACTTTTTGACCAAAAAGATGGTACTTTTACTATTTTCTTTATCCAAAAGTTGAATTCCATCAACCACATTGTGAATTTTAAAATTGATAACCTCATCAAAACAAATTCTGTCACAAGACATTATCATAAACCAAATCAAAATGGAAATTTTTCCCACGCAACCTTTCACACAATCAAAATTGTGTCGAAATCATTTTGATTTCATTTCCGAGGGGGCAGGATAATATTAGAATGCATAATCAGGCAAATCTCGGTTATTTTTTACATCAAGGGCATCAATTATAAAAAAAAGATTTGAGATCATCATCGGGGCATCGCAAATCTGGGTTATTTTTCAAGTCAGGTCTTCATATCAGGCATTTTTTTTAAAAATAATTTGTATCAGGAAATCAATCATCCAGTTTAGATCAAACGTCAAGTAAATCAAACATCAGTGATTCTATGAACCAACGTGCTCCACACATTGATTCAAAGAGGGGCATTTGTAGACACCCTAATTTGGTCAACCAAAGTCAAAGGGGTTAAATCAAGTCAACATTATGGATTAATTAACAAATCCATTTATTAATTAAATACAAGCCAATAAAGGGTTAATTAAACTATGTAATTGATTAAATCAATTAGCTATATAGTTCAATTAAATGAAATCAAGTCCAACCCATCTAATTTCCCTACATGGTTAATTTAATTAATTTGTTTAAATTAATTAATTCATAATTTCAACAAAAGGGGACAAAAATCAATAAACCAATGAGGAAGAATAATTCAACTCACATGGATCAAGGATTCATCAACTCTACATCACACATCACGAGTTGCATCTTGATCCTTTATCTTGTCTCTTTTCTCCAACATTTGAAACCAAGATTTACTTTGTCTCACCATTTGAAACCACTAACTTGACTCAACCTTGATCATGATCACTCAAACTCACCCCCTACCCTTGGGAATCTCTATAAATAGAATACATTTTGTAGTGAAAAACACCAATTCACCTTTAGAGCATTAATTCGCATTCAATTACATCATTGTGCATCCATAAGAGCATCCTTACTATAGGCATTTTTCATCTGTATAGATTGGCATTGATCATAAATGGAGTTTTGCATCATAATTGAGTTAGAATAAGATAGAATTGCATCATCTAAGAGCTTAATTTATCATTCTAGGACTGTCAATCTTGAATGTTCAAGCTAGGAGCATTACTTTAGCTTCTTATATAGAGAGTCATAAGATGCTTCTTATTTTTATTATCAATTCAATAGGTTTTTAATCTAATTTCCCGTCTTTCAGTTGATTATATTATAAAACTAATCTCATGCAGGTATTTTCATATACAGTAATAGAATAATTTAGTTGTGAGTGAAAGGATGTTTATGATTCCTAAGTCATAAAAATCCCACAAATATTACCTTTAGTTGAAGTTTAATGAATACCGAGACATGGAGTAATAGCTAATAATAAGAGATAATATATGTATTAACAACAAAAGATAAGGACTTGAAGGAAAATTATAAGAGTCATAAATGTGATGGTGTAAGTGGTTATTATGAACCTATAGAACTTACTATAATATCTTCAATACATTCATCACATTTCATGTGTAAGTGTTTTTTGTTTTGCTAGTTTCTGAAGGTATAAAGAAAACTACAATAATATAGGAATTTAGTCGTCAAGTTAGACAATATTTGAGGACTTTTTACCAACTTTCAAATAATATAGGAAATTGGAGAGTGAATATAGGATTCAACAAGTAGGAGTAAAGGAAGACAAATTCATCACTCGACAAGCTTCCATGTTTCATTGTGTGTAAGCTAATGACAAATATATTTTTGTGACTTTTTGTTATAAATCCTCATATGCATGTCCAATTTTAGTACCTTTAAAAAATGCATAGCTAATATAGGTTTTAATCCATGTTCTTGTGAAAGACATTTATAGTTGTAAAACCCACTTTCATCATCCTTTTATAAAATTTCCTATACTTAATCCTTTCTATAGAACATTCACGTGTGAATACTTAAAAAAACTAAAGTTATGTCTTTAAAAAAATGAATCATTCTAGACTAAATCAAATAAAAATATCTCTATATAAATTTTGTATTATTAAGGTTTTTTTAATTAATAATTTGTAGTCCAAATATGGATAAAATTGGAAAAAATATTTGTATTAACCAAAAATCCATAGAGGCATACAATGTTATATGTCGATAAAAGTATAATATATATACAAGAAATCCATATAGACTTTTAAAAAAATTATAAGGACATATAAGGTCACATATCTATAATATAAAATGTATGTTGAAAATTCCATATAGGCATACAAGAAAGGACCCTAATGTAGCCATTTCCCTCTAGAAGAAGGAAAGAGGTCGCGATAGATATCTCTAACTAAAGAGTGGATAGATACACATACAATGTTGGTTTCTTTCAAACACGCTCATTTATCCACTTGTCTAAAATTTTATGGAACTCCATCTAATACAATAAAAATATAGACGTTAACATATTATAGAAATTGAATTATAAAATATCCCATAACCAATCTTTAATTGCGACCATTTATTTAAATCATAATCCAATGGCCCTAATTATATTTCATGAGAAAATATGATTTACAATGCTCATGAGAACTAAAATTTCTTTTATATTGTTGATATCAATGGTATAAAATAAATTTTGGCCCCATGAGAATTACAAACTATGGGTCCACATTTTATCTAAAATGCTAAAATGAGAAGTTTGTTATATTATATTATCAATTAATGGTAGCAACTAAATGCTATAAATTCTACCCCTAAAACCTATCAATGATTTTCACATTTGGGATTCTACCTTTAGATATGAATTATTTTATTAAATGAAAGTATTCATAATGGTAATTAATGCATTTTTCTATTATTTTACAAGATTCACCGAGATTTTCTATTTAAAAAAATTGTCAAAGAATCGCCAAAAAAGCTAATAGTTTTGTTTGAAAAAGGAAATATTTGCCAATAGAGAATAATATTTTATTCAAACAAATGAAAGATTTTCCAAGATTTTATATATTTTCTTTAGGAGGGGTTCCCTAAATTTATCCCAACAGGGAGATCTTGAAGATATTCTTTGATAAAGGAGGAAGTTTTTTAAAAGGGGAAATTCTAGTAGGGAAATCTTGATTGTAGTCCATGTATTGTGTAAGTATTTTAGGGAGAGCATTACAATAGGAAATTTAATGATATAGTTTTTATTTATTATAAAAGTGTACCGAGTAATTAAAATCTTCTTAGATCAAACATGTTTGGTCTATTCTATTATTTGTGTGGAATAAAGCCTAATCATGAATGAAATCGCTTCATATGATTGGTCAAAGTATAGACACACTCCCATAAAATGGGTTTTCAAAATGAATAGTACTGAAATCTTAAAAAGTATAAACTTTTTATTTCCAAAATAGTGAAATCACAAAAATTAAACACAAGAACAAGTACATGCACTATTTGTAAAAATGCACCTAATAGATAATTTAACATGGATTGTCAAATATTTTCAATATACATAAAATGGTTTAACTGGAAAGAACAAAGAAAATTCCATGGTATAGATTTGGTATATGTAAACAATTTCTCATACCCTTTACTAAACTACTACTAGTTTTCATTTAAATAAAATATTTGATCCTACATTCATCATCTTCTATTAGTTAGACTTGTATTGGAGAGAAAGTAGAAAATGGACCTTCATATACAATACAAAACACATCCAAGTAAAATGTGGAGCATTGGAAAACCACTTTACTATTTCATACAATTGCCCTAAGCTTAAGATCTCATAGATAATAATGGTTGTAGACTACACACACGCGCGCGCGTGCGCGCGCACACACACACACACACACACACACACACGCACGCATGCATGTGTGTGCGCACACGCAATTTTTGAATTAAGAAGCATTTAGAAAAATGATTAACAAGTGTAGATAAAATTTTGTACAATAGTCTCCCGACATTTTGCAATGGGATATGTGTTACTCATCAAAGAATAAAAAATAAATAAATTTATTGAATATAATAGTAACAATTATTGTGTCAGTCATGGAAATGTGAACATGAACAGCAAAGGGATCTCCAACTCTACACAACAGGTCTGAATTGAAAATACTATAATGTTCATGCAAAAGAAAAAGACTAATAAAAACAATCTTTGTTCAACAAAAATTCCTACCTAGGTGAGATAGAAGCCTTATATATCATAAAAGATAAAGAATATAGGTAAAAGTGTAGCATCATCGATATCTACATAATATTTAGTTGCAAATGTTTGTGCAAATTACGCATGCAAAATAGTGAAGCATATTATGTATACAATCCAATTGTCACACATTACAAGGGAATGAGAGATATTTAAATTCAAATTATTAAAACATTTCATATTCCAATTAATAACCTTCTATAAATGAATTGTTCATACATGTGACTGACTATTCTCCCTCTCTAAAATTCTCTTAGACATTGTCAACTTGTCTTTTGGGTAGTTATCTCAAATTGTTTTGGTTCCTCACACTTCTTTCCTTTTTATTTATCTGAAGACAAAATAAAAGGAAAAAATAAGAGAAAACTTCTCCAACTCCCTTGGTGCATACTTATTAAATAAAAAGGACTAGAGCATATTCTTGGTCACACGTAAGATGGAAATTACTAAAATAGAAGTAAGTGATTAATCCAGCATCAAGCATCATAAAAAGAGGTTAGGACATGATAAATACTTGCATCAACTCATAGATACATTAATGGTTGTAAAATTTTCCATTTGAATCTAAATAAATAATTTTAAATATTTTATCTTTAATTCTTAAAATAGATCTCTAGTGACCTCCACCAATATAGTAATAGTTAGAAAAGAATATATATCATTGTCTAACAATAATATCCTCAAAGAAAGCCTAAGATGCTTGTAAAAACATAAATAGAGTCATCACACATATGTTAATAAATACTAAGCTAGGGAAATGATAAAAACAACTTGTAGGTTACCATATAAACTAATTACCATCTAAGGTATTTTAGATGGCGGCTAGGGTTCCTAGCTCTTCGGCTCCTCATCTCCTTCTGCGGCAGCTCGGGGACCTGGCTCTTCATCCCCTTCAGCGGCTAAGGTTCCTGGCTCTATGGCTCCTTGGCTCCTTCTACGGCGGCAAGAGGTCCTGGCTCTTCGGCCCCTTCAGGGCTAAGGTTCCTAGCTCTACAGCTCCTCTAGCCCTTGGCCCCTCAGCTCCTTCTGCAATGGCTCAGGGTCCTGGCTCTTCAGCCCCTTTGGCAGATAGGGTTCTTGACTTTACAGATCCTCTGGCCCCTAGTTCCTCAACTCCTTCTGCAGCGGCTCAGGGTCCTGGATGTTCATCCCCTTCAGTGGCTAGGGTTCATGGATCTATGGATCCTCCTACCCCTAGCTCCTCAGCTCCTTCTGCGGTGACTCGGGGTCGTAGCTCTTTGATCTCTTCATCGTCAGCTCACAAATCTATTACAACTAACCATTCTCTAATTTCGGCTTCGAGGGGGAACAAGGATTCTATTCCTTTTCTAGTTTCTAACCCTATCATTATCCCTCTAGAGGATGAGGTTGTGAAGGATATTAATGAGGCATCCTCTGATTTCTCAGTTTATGGCCTTATCTACAGGTTCAAGGGCTTGTGGCCGAGTCTTCCTGACCTTCACTCCTA
Source organism: Thuja plicata (assembly GCA_018584345.1). Lineage (NCBI taxonomy): Eukaryota > Viridiplantae > Streptophyta > Pinopsida > Cupressales > Cupressaceae > Thuja > Thuja plicata. The sequence continues at coordinate 89,296 of MU225313.1, forward strand.
GAATTCCCGACAATGGGAACCTAGTATTTTTTCTACTGTTCACATTTTTCCTATGGCTCAGATTTTTTTCATAGAAAAATTTAAAAACGTAGCTGATAGGAAAGTAATCTTATGTGATCATTTTTTTAGTTGGGATGCTCGATTTATGCTTATGGTGAAGCCTTGGCACCCTGACTTTGATCCATCTTCTGAGGCTTTCTCCAAGGTTTCAATTTGGGTACGGCTTCCCTACCTCCCCCTTCATCTTTGGGTGGATTCATAGTTAGAGGTTGTGGGTGAGGCTCTAGGGGACTTTTTGATGGTTGATGAGGACTCTTCTGATATTCTTCATTCAACTTATGCCCAGATTTTGGAGGACCTGGACATTTCTAAGGGTCTTTAGGAAAATATTATGTTGCAGCACTCTAAAGGTGCCTAGATCCAATCCTTAGATTATGAAGGGCTCCCCTTCAGGTGCAAGAGATGTTTTAAAATTGGTCATTTGGCTGATCAGTGTGGCTTGGAGAAGATTAAAAAAAATTCTCGCTCTTGGTGGAAGGGGGCCTCTTCTCAACATTACACTGTTAGGAAGACTTCATCTATCCGAATCTTTTCTCAGATGGTTTTTTCTTCTCTGGAGGTTGCTGAGGCCAATGTCCTTGTGTCTGGTGAGGTCTCTTCCTCGGGTGAGGCCTCTCCTCTGTCTGCTTCTGCTGCCTTTGTCCCTGAGGTGACTCTTTGTACCGGGACTTGTGCTTGGGTCTCTAATGGTGGTGGGGTTGTTGCTTCTCTTTCAAGCAACACTCCTTTGTTTTCTCTTGGACTAGTGGATACTGGTTCACTTGTTGAACCCGTCCCGTTGGCTGCCCCTGGCCCTTTTCTAGAACCTTCTCTTGGCTTGCCAAATTTGGGAGTTTCGGTCCCCGATTTGATCTCTTGGTAGAGTTTTGCCAATGAGGTGGATGTTGGGTGGACTACTGTGAAAAGGAAAAAAATCTAAACATTTTCCCACGTTTGATATAGCCCTTTGATCCCAAAAGGTGAAGAAATGAACCTTCTTGTGGCTTCGTGTGTTGCCTGTTGGTTCTTTTCTAGATGCAACTGGGCTGTTGAACTTCCATGTCTTATTTTTTCTTGCAGCATTTCATTTTGTTGGGTTTCCTGTTCTCTTTTTCTGTGGCCCTGGCTGTGGCTTGTCTCGGTCTGTGTTCCTTTTTTTTTATGTTAGGACTTATTGTTATACCTTTAGCTTTGTATAGGGTTTCAGACACCCTTTAAAACATGTTTTACTTAATCAAAAACTAATTACCATCTAAGCTAATTAAAGGAAAGGACACATAATTATTTTATGAACTACTATCAATTCATTCAATCACTAATTAATTTCTCTAGTTCATCTTTCAAGTTCACTTCTTTAGTTTGACATCTAGTTGTATAAGGGTATCAACAATTTTTTTAGCATAACTTTGATTGAGCATGTAGAGCCTAAATTTACCATCTCCCTTTTATATATGATCTCTCCAAGAAAATATGATGTCTTACACAATAAAAGATAAACATCTTCATTGTATATATGTTTGATCTAAGGAAACAAGATAGTAGACAATAAAAGATAACATCCCCCTTGTATCTATGATCAATCTAAGAAAACACAAGATACTACACAATAAAATATAACCAACCCCTACCCCCTCNCCCCCCCCCCCCCCCCCCCCCCTCTATTTATGATAATTCTAATAAAGAAATATACTAGGCAATTAAAATGACCATCTCCCTTTCATCTTTGAACTTTCTATAATTTAATTTGTAGAGCTTAATTCTTACTTTGATAACCATATATGTTCAAAATTAAAAATACCAATATAAGATTTCATACATTATAAATATCAATATTTGATTTCCTTCTCACCTTAATAATTTATGCAATAAAAAGAAACCTAAGATGAACGACATGCTACATGAAAAATTATATATTATAACTAGACAAATATTTACTGCATCACACAACTTCTATGTCATTATTGCAATCAAGAGAATCATAAATGGTGTATTCTACACAATAAAAGATAGCATCCCCCTTTTATCTATGATTAATCTAAGAAAACAAGATACTAAGAAAGCAAGATACTAGACAATTAAACTGACATTCTCCCTTTTATCTATGACCTTTCTATAATTCAATTTGTAGACCTTAATTATTACTTTGATAGCCATATATGTTCACAATTAAAAACATCAATATAAAATGTCATGCATTATAACTATCAATATTTAATTTCCTCCTAAACTGAATAATTTATATAATAAAAAAAACCTAAGTTGAATGACATGTTACATAAAAAAATTCTATATTAGAACTAGACAAACATTTATTTCATCACACAAGTTCTATGGGATTATTGCAATCAAGCGAATCATAAATGATGTATTCCATACAATAAAAGATAACATCGCCCTTTTATCTATGATCATCTAAGAAAATAAGATACTACACAATAAAAGATAGCCAAACCCCTTCTATTTATGATCATTCTAAGAAAGAAAGATACTAGACAATTAAACTAAACTTCTCCCTTTTATCTATGACCTTTCTATAATTCAATTTGTAGAGCTTAATTCTTACTTTGATAATCATATATGTTCACAATTAAAAATACCAATATAAGATGACATACATTATAACTATCAATATTTGATTTCCTCCTAACCTGAATAATTAATGCAATGAAAAATAATCTAAGATGAATGACATGCTACATCAAAATTCTATATTATAACTAGACAAACATGTATTGCATCACACGAGTTATATGGCATTATTGCAATCAAACGAATCATAAATAATGTATTCTACACAATAAAAGATAACATCCATCTTTTATCTATGATCAATCTAAGAAAATAAGATACTATACAATAAAAGATAGTCAACTCCCTTCTATTTATTATCATTCTAAGAAAGCAAGATACTACATGATTAAAGTGACCATCTCCCTTTTATCTACAACCTTTCTATAATTCAATTGTAGAACATAATTCTTACTCAGATAACCATACATTCTCATAATAAAAGATACTAATATAAGATGTCATACATTCATAATTATCAATATTTGATTTACTAACCTGAATAATTTATACAATAAAAAAATAATCTAATAATCTGATATGAATGAGATACTACATCAAATATTCTATATTGTAACTAGATAAATATATATAGCATCACACCAGTTCTATAATATTATTGGAATCAAGCAATCATAAATGATGTATAAAAGAGACCTCCCCAAGAAAAAGAAGAAAACAAAAAACACATTATTACGAAACAAAAACCATAGATTTCTATAAAAGTCTGAGTTACCTGTCGAGGGAAATGTTTAAAGCCTCTGCAATCCTCACCAGTTTGCTTTGAAATCAGGAAAATGGGGGTTGACTGAACACAGAGCCAAGTTCAGTAAGTCCTAATTTAGTTAGAGAGGATATTAGGTTTGGAATTTGGAGGTTTGTTGACTCGCTTTGGGTTTAGAGGGACACAAAGAATCTGCATAACTACACACATCTTTATTGTATATGTATTGTATTACAGCAGTTCTACGACATGATTACAGCCAAACAAGCCATAGTTTTCGCAGTCTAATGACTCCCACCACATAAAACATAAGTATATAATAACAAGAGCTGCAGGGCAGCGTAGTTCCTGCCAAGTGTGGGCAGGGCGGTTCTGGGTTGGAAGAAAGAGTTGCAGAGCAAAATGGAACAAGATTAAAGTTTAAAGAATTATTAAAAGTACACAATGGTGTGATTAATATATTATATGCTTTCATATAACTTGGTTCCTATAACTTTTAATGGAAACATTCATGGTGAAATCAGAAAATGTTTTGTCTGATGGTTCATATAACTTTTAATGACAACATTCAAGGTGAAATCAGAAAATGTTTTGTCTGATGGTTCATATAACTTTTAACGACAACATTCATGGTGAAATCAGAAAATGTTTTGTCTGAGACAATATAAGCTTGCAACTCCAACACTTTGATGTATGCATGAAACACAAATCAAAATATGATATGTAAAAATATGTAGGTCAATTTAACTAAGGTACAAGTACAAGAAGAGGAGGGGTATTGATAATCTAAGCTGTGTAGAATTACATCTCGTTGTCATGCAATCTGATTTTCAACCTGCAAAGCAAGACTGCAAATTCAATATTTGAAGAACCAATTAGATACTTGACAGTGAAGTTTGAGGATGCATTATTTCAGGTCTATATACAATAGAAACAATAACATATATTATCAAGTCTAGTGTTTTAAGATCCTCACATATGCTTGCTGAGAAAATAGCCTTGAAAATTTCAATTTCATCAAGTCAATATTGAAATTAAACATGAAACTCTTGTCACGCAAGTCCAAATGAAAGTAACAAGGTCAAACCCTTATAAAGCTAGTGCGGGAAAAGTCAATCCCTGAATACCACAGGTCAATGGAAGGATTTGTTGATGTCAGTTTTGTACCACTACATAACATATAGGAATTGAACACTTGATACAGGATATCAAACACTCAACCCTCTCTTGAAAAGTATATACTCATGAAGGACATGAGAAAACTCCAAGGTTC
>MU225313.1:97741-133979 GCA_018584345.1 Thuja plicata
TCATCAGACAAACTTACAGTTTTTCAAAGGCGGGTTTCCTCGTCCCTAATTGGGCAGTGAGGGCCTCCTTCAAATCATCAGACAAAAGCGTTGCAGCACTATTAGATAGAGCTCTTATGAACTCATACCACAAATTTTTGCCCCCATTGAAACTACTTTGTCCTTGAGTTTCCTTTTACATAAATTATTAAAAAAGATTAGTATCTCAAAGAGAAATTCAATTCTTCTGAACAGTGTTGTTGGAATTCTCACATGAACAAATCGCCATAAGAATATCCATTCTAAAACATCTTTGAATTCAGAAACAAGGGTAGATTATAGAAATAAATTACTTTCCAGGCAAAGAATACGTAAGTTATCATCCTAATGTATCTGCTAATCAGAACCCTAAAAATCAAACCTTGGCTGGACAAAGAAAATATTTGTTCAAATAAGTGAGTAATTTCACAATGGGCATCAAACAAATACAATACCCTAAGCGCCAACTGTCATACATTCCCATTTTCGCAGAAAACTACCCTCTGTAACCGTGCGTAGGGGTTTGTGGTAGCTTGCTTTGGAATCTCCTCATTTGGCTTTGAAAGTGCTGCAATCCTGTGCAAGCGGGAATACTGGAAAATAACTACCTTCCATAATACCTAAGCTCTAAACCCTAGCTTTAATACATTGTTGTTCATCATATTAATAACCCTACAACATCCATCACTATTCCGGTGAGCCCAAACCTCAATATTTGTGCGTTCTCTTATATTGGTATTTGCAAATACATCTACTAACCATCTACTCGACCAATCAGAGAGTGCCAAAATATTTTGCACCAATATTTCAGTTAAAAAATGCAACACTTATGTCACTACAACCATCTGTTAAGGCCATCTCCCAAAACAAGAGCCAACTTTTAACACCCTCTGCAAAAATGGTGACCCCGAGATATTGATTCTCTCCCTCTCCCTCTATATTCGAGCATTCTCTTGCATAGAATCTGCAAACCCTCCAATCTGGCCAACAAAAATCTGCCAGCGTCCATATTGCAAAGGCAATCCTTAAGTATAATCATCTTCTGCTCACAAACATTAAGAGGAAATGCAACAATAGAGAAATGAAGCAATGTTATTGGATGAGGAGGAAATGTTTAATCACTGTTTAACATTTTAGCCTTCGCAAGAGTTTTCCTCCATGGCAGGAACTAATAAACTCTACATTATAACTACACATATCTTTATTGTATTACAGCAGTTCTATGACATTATTACAGCCAAGCAAATCATAGTTTTCACAGTCCATTAACTCCCACCACATGAAACATAAGTATATAATAACAATAATAATAAACTCTACATATGTCCAAAGCATAGTAGCTTATTTATTTGAGAAAACTTCAAGAGGCTTTCTGTGATAAGATAAAGACAGAGCAAAGTCGAATTGGAACAAATGAGCAAAGTCCCACTCTCCGTAATTGCAGCGTACTAAATAGTATTGCTGACAATAATCATCGCTGGTGCAGCGAGCAGGAGTTTGGCTCTGCTATTGCTTCTACATCTGCTTCTCCAATACCCACTACCAATGCTATCATTAACACCACGTAAAACAATTTCATTGCCATTGCCATTTTCTTCTATGTTGTTGCAGGGAGGAGACATTAGAGTGGAATTAGAGTGGAATTGCCGTCTGCTTGGACTGGAGTTTCTAACAACATCGATCGGAACAACTATTCCCTCTTCTTCTTCGGAGGTTTCATGGAGATATTGCAAATTTTGAAACGTAAATTTTGTCCAACACAAAAAGAGACCAACACAACAACTACGTCGTTAACCACTACCAACTTTGTGATCTTCTCCATTTTTTCTTCCTCTCCAATACCTTCCTCTTTGTTTTCTAACTGTCACTGCCCATGCTCTCAAGTCGTTCATCGTGTTTATAATTGACTACCCTACTTCACTGTTCCATAGATTTATTGATTTAGAATATATGCCCTTAATATCGTCATGGCTCGCTCACTAGCACTTTTACCTTCTATTATGTCTTATTATATGACCTTAAGTTTTGACCAACACTTGACCAACATTTATAGCAAAATTTTATAGAATGGTAAACAAAAAGTTTTAGAATTTATTATAGATGATAAACTATTTTAAAAATAAAATAATCATGTCAAAAATTTAATAATAAATATACATACTTATTTGTGAAAATATATATTTAGAAAATAAAATAAAATTTTCAAATAAATAAAAAATGCAATAGTGATATATATTTATTTAAACATTATTTTCATATAAGTACTTTATTATTTTAAGAGAAACTTTTATACTATATAATATATTAAATTTGTGAAAAATAATCATTCCTCAAAAACTATGCATAGCATTAATGCAACTATGCATAACAGCAATGAAGATCATGTGACTAAAGCTAACCATTATACCAAGTTTTTTCCCAGATATTACTAATCCAATCATCAAAAAACTTTCCAGTCGAAAGAAATTTCGTATCCATGCAAACAAAGAAAATATCAATATTCTTCAATCTACTTTTCTCGGTTTTGATAGCATTTACCATGTCTGCATTTGGTGAGAGAGAAAGAGAGGGTCTTAACTCTAGGTGTTGGGGTCTTACCTTCCTCACTTCTCCCTTCTCTGCCAAACTCTGTTGTGGGCTCATCACCACCTTCTCCTCCTCATCGATGTCCATCGGCATTAGAAATTCCTCCTCTGTAATTGTTACGATTCTTAACTTCAAAATGAGACGACTCTAGTAAAACCATTTTATCAGTGAGAACTGCTTTATAAGAGGGTTTCTGCGACTCCTTGGTACTATTTGCACTAGTATCACTTGTCATTTTATCACTTCCTTGCCTGTATTTTCCATCATTGCAATCCTCTACGGCCATGACTGCAAGAAGTGGCTTGAAGCCAGACCCTAAATGGCACTCATCTCAGAAAATTAAAGGCACACACACAAAAACCAAGGCCGATACGAGAGGAAATAAAAAATCGGAGAAAAGAAGCCAAGGACAAAAGCCAGCGTCAGGGGAAATAAAGACAAGACCACAAAGAAAAATGATAAAAAAAAAACAATGTACGAAAACACCGAACAACCAACACCACGGGGAAAGGAATGTGGCACAAAAGGCCATGCAGATAGTATGGAAGAGACACGGGTCCCTCCTACTGTTCACAAGAAATCTCCACACTCTATCGTACACCAAATGCAGACCGCTTCCACATCTTCTCAACTCCTGGTTTCTCAAGTGTACATTGTTTTCACATAGTTGATCAGGATTTTCTCCCAATTATTGCTTTCATCGCAGCTTTAAATTTACTGTTAATTTTGATTAGGTATTTATTTATTGTCTAAACTACACTATATGTAATTATATCTATAAAGGTGAAAATATTATCTTATCCTCTTTTCTAAAATTCCCTTCCTTGTTTCCTCATACCTTTTTAATGCATTGTTAATTTTATTTGTTTACTCAACCTTTTTTATCCTTCAGGGTTTATCTCATTAGGCTAGGAATATTAGTGATTTTGATACTAGCATACCTATTTGTTCCTTTTATCCCAATATTATTTCTTTTCCAATTATACATTGTAAATATTTGTGACTATTATCCTATTTTGTCTCATTGTAACTATTATTTCTATTCTCATGTTCCTTGATCCAGAGACCATCTGTACCTTGGTTGGACAAACTATCTACCACCTTGTTACCTTCTCTATAAATATGGTTTATTGTATAATTACTGAATTCTTCTAATATTTCCATAATTCTACCTATCATACCATTTAGCAGCCAGTGTAAAGTTTCTCCTTTCTTAATCGCATTGATTACTATGGTCGAATCTCCTTCTATTTCTATATTTTAGAGCTGAAGTTATTTACATAAAAGTAGGCCTTCTATTAATGTTGTCAATTATACACAATTATTGGTTTCTACTCCTAAGGGTTTTGTTGATATAGTTATATTAGTACCTTCCTAGTCATGGATATAATATCCAATACCTACTATACTTGGATTACCTCTCGAAGCTCCATCAAAATTAAGTTTGTACGACCCAACTTGTGGATTAGTCTACACACATTCCTTTCAATTGTATTTGTTCTTAACAATCTTTTCCCCAAAAAATGGTGGAATTTTAAGTCCATACCAGTTTTTTCTAATGTGATTATCTTCTATCGTAAAATGCATCCTTGTGCCCCCATTCATATTTCAACTATTAACTACCTCCACAATACATGCTTCAATTTTATTCAGCAATTTTTTTATGTCTATTGTGGATTCTTTGAAAAGTATTCTATTTCTTTCCTTACATACTTCCCATATTAGGATTGATGGTGCAGCCTACCATAGTTTCCCATATAATTTGTTTCCATCCTTTCTTGGCCAGATCAAGAAGAGATCATTTATATTATTAGCTAATTTTTTGCTCCAATTTAGTTTGTTTATGAGCTAGGACCAACACTTATAGGTATAGACATTGTTTAAAAATATATGATCAATAGATTCACTATCTAAGTATTACATAGAGGACACCTACATTGGCCATAATATCCTATTTTAAGGAACCACTCTCCTGTTAGTATTCTCCTTTACAATTCTGCCCATGCAAACATTCCCGCTTTAGGGAGACAGATTTTATCCTAGCATAGGTCTATGGGTAAGTAAGTTTTCTCATGGTTTCGGTTACTAATTTATTTGTATACGGATTTGGTGTTTTATTCCCTATTATTTTCTCTAGCCCAAATTATTTTATCCTCTCCCTTTCTTAGTATAGTTTTTCTATGTTTTAGTTCCTTTTCCAAATTGTTGCAAAAATCATTAGGTAAATTTAAGTTATTAAAGGATCCCCATTTCCATCCCAGAGTTGGGTTACCCTCATTATATTCTATGTAATCTTTAACAAAAAAACCACAATGACTTTTTAGACATTCAATAGCATTGGCCTCCCTAAATGCTGTGTTCAGTGGTGGAAGAGCTCCCCAAGAATCATCCCAAAAAAGTGTTTGGTTTCCTTCTCAAATATCCCATGTTAACCCATCTGTAATGATTCCTCAGCATTCTCTAATAAAGTTCCAAATTATTGACCCATTTGGTAGTAGATTATGAAGGCATTATATTTTGCCATTAGTATACACAAGGAAAAACATGATCTGCACCATCCATTGTCACTACACCAACAGACAAGGAATAGCACTACCTGACGCCAGGGTTACCCGACAAACATTGTTCAGTGTTATCCGATGACAAAAAGGTAAATGGAACCCGACAAGTAACATCAGTGCAACCCGACAAAATAGCAAAGAGAGGAACCCGACAGACAAAGGGAACCCAATGAACAGTTCAACAAAGGAACACTAATAGACTTCAAGTTGAACCCGACGACCAAGAACTGACAGTTAGTTACATCCTGCAAAAAGTGGATCTGACTTTCCACGTCAGATAAATCACTGAAGTTGTATTTATAACTTCTTGATTTACTTTTAAATCCATTATGTGTGGAGGAAGCAATGTAATTAATATTGTTTTAATTAGTTTTACTAATTTAAAACATGCAAACTAAAGATCAAGGTAAAGTTATAAACCTTGGATCTAAGAGTTAACATTGTAATGCGTGATTCTAAGATAGGTCAAATACTTGTATAAATAGATGTTCAATCTATTGTAAACATATAGTTGTTCAATGAAGATTGTAGCCACGGAGAGCATCTAGAGACCAGACAAGAGAATTCATGCAGAAGGACATAAAAGAATAAAATCAGTTTCAAGAAGAAGAGCATAGGCTACCGACGAGCAGAGAAAAGGTATTCATCAATCACTTAAGGTGATATTGTTATTATGAGAGCTTTAATGGATCTGTAATCAGCAATTTTAGATTGCATACAGTCAGGTCAACATTTTTACTCATTCTAACAAGTGTAGTACGCATAAGAAATCCTTTCAAGATAGGTGGGCTTAACCATCCTATTGTAAATATCATAATTGAGTGCACACTTAAATCAGTGTTTCTAAAATCTCTTAACAGAGTAGATCTTAACAGGTCTCCACCTTAATACTCCTAATAGGGTAGATCATCAAAAGTGATCAAATTGTAATCCTTAACCGGCTCCCTTCCATTCTGCAGATAGTGAAGTTTTGTGGGTGCCATCCCCACCGCAGTTTTTACTTCCTAATAGGAGTTTTCTGTGATACCATATCTTGTGTTATGTGTTTATCATTTTCATGAATGTTTCTATGAATGTTGCAAACAATTAAATATTATGAATGAACAATGCATGCATAAGAAAGAACAACAATAATGGTCGGTAATGCAGTAATCAATGATTACTAATGATGAATTGTAAAAGGTGTTAAAAATTTTAGAGGTACTGATTCACCCCTCCCCTCTCAGTACTACTTCCCATTGATTCCAATAATTGGTATCAGAGCTAAGTCTCTTCTAGGAAAATCTTAAAGGCTTAAGAGCAAAGATCATACTATGGAGAAGTACAAACTTGATAAGAATATTGAGAATAAAAGGCTTGAGATACAGATGTTCTATGAACAGTATAAAGAAGAAAGAATCAAGATGAGAGAGCTGTTGAATGAGAGGAAAGGTATGGCTGCCCAGAACAATGAAAAAGATTTTCAAGAAGAAGAGATTCCATATTTCTTTGAATCTTCATGATCAAATGCAAGTAATACATCAGATACATTAGAAGAGAACATCACAAATCTAAAGGAGATCAATCAACATCTGACAGAGAAAATAAAGATGTTGAAAATTGGTCAAGAGAGCCACATGGTAAGAATGATTGATGTGATGAGTTCCTCTAGACAAGCTAAAACAGAAAGAACACTTGCTATTGATGATAGAAGGAAGATCACAGAAAAGCTACAAGAGGAGTTAGAAATTCAAAGACATGTTGAGCATCACCATGAGATCACAAATCAGATTATCCTAATGAGTCAAGAAGCAAACAGAATGAATATAGAACTCATTGAAAGAGTACAATTTATCAGTGAACTAAGAGAATAAAATGAAAAACTAAAGAATGAGGTTAGAATTTAGAAACAACATAATGAAGTTATCGGAAAGGCTAAAGAGAGCAATAAGAGAATGGATGATTTTCTTGAAGGAAAACGAAGAGTCAACATCAACAATGGTTTAGGCTTTATTAAAAATGGAGAATCATCAAATCAAGCCAATCCAAAGAATGTCTATGAAAATCCAAGACCAAGAAAGCTGGCATGCAAGCACTATGGAAAGCAAGTGCACACATCAAATCTATGCCAAGGTAAAATGAGAGGTATTCCTAAATCTACATCTACATTCATAGGATTCTGTTATAAATTTAACAAGAAAGGACATAAGGCTTATGAATGCAAGACTAAGATAGAATAGCCAAAGAAGGAAACCTACATGGAAAAATACTATCCTACATGCAAGATGAATGGGCACACATCTGAATAATGTTGGAAAAAGTAAAGGCAAGCATGGAAGCCAAAAGGTCAAGAAACTCCTTATCAACCAAAGAGAATCGGTAATCAATATGTATGGTATTACAATACTTGGACAAACTGTACAGCATGTGGTAGATATGGTCACATTACTGCAAACTGCATGAGAGCATGGACCAAAAGGTCTAGAGGTTGGTCAAACCCCAGAATGGCATGCTTACACTGTCACAAAGTTGGTCATCTCTAGAAAGATTACAAAGACTGAATGATAGAGACAAGCATATATCCTAATAGAAACACCATTGAAGATATCTGGAGGGCTAGAGATAAAATGTGGAGAAAAGATTCAGGCAATGATGAAGCTAGACCAAGCAATGCAAATGGTGACACCCCATCCAATGGATCTGGTGACATCACCACCCCCACTTGATCTGAACAAGTAAGTATATAATTGCACTATACCGAGTCATATTTTTCATCAGTTCCATTATATAAATTGATAGATAGTCAAAATCTGCATAATAAAGATGCATATTATGTTACTTGTTCCAATTCTGAGAAAACAACCCCGTCGGTATACACATACCGAAAATCATCAGTGAACATAATTGATAAGTTTTCTACACTTACTGGAAATTTTTGGTCAACACATAAAATGGTTAAGTTACAAATGTAACCCGACGGTAAGAAAGCAAAGTCACAAAGTTGTCACGACAGAATACCGATATCTATCAGTAAAAGCAATATTGGTAACAGTTATCCCAAGCATCCTCAACATCACCAACAATGATTGTGAAAGTCTTCCCGACGGACTCCATCTTTATGACCCAACGAGTTGTTAAAGCATTTATTGTTGACTTAGGGTAAAAGCCTATAAATAGTCGATGGAAGAACTTCATTTTGCACCCATTATTTGAAGAGAAAGCAAAGTGAAAAATAGAGCGATTAAAGAGCAGAAAGCAGAAGCATCCTTGACTCAATTCAACACACAAAAACTAGGTCAATAACCATTATCGCATATTGAAGTAAGTACCAAGGGTACCAAAAGCACTTTTTCATTATTTTCAAGAAAGCCCTAATTTCAAGAAAACCCTAAAACTTGAAAAATAATGGCAACCACCTCAAGAACCGCTAAGATCAAGAACGATAAACAAAATGTGGCTAACTTGATTAAGAATAGAACTTTTATAGAGCCCAAATACAAGATATTCCCAGAGATCGCATCGAAACACGATGAAACCAGAGTGTTTTCAAAAATTCCACCTAGGGTTTTGCTCATAGAAGACATTAGGTCTTATATTCACTGCAAAATTGTTGAGTTAGGTGATCTTGAGATGGATGAAGCTTATAAGAATCTCTGTGATGCCGAAGGAAACCTAAAGGAAGAACATAAACTCTTGGAAGTCAAAGGGTTAACTAATGCCCTACATTTCCTGAGGGAATTTAAGACCGACTGGATCAGGTTGGTACTTAGCAGATTGCACAACCAAAAGTTGTGGTTGGATCAACCCAAATAAATCACAAAGGATGTCCTTCACATTGTCACTCATTATCCAATAACTAACAAGCCTAGGGAACACAACCATCCCTCTATGAAAGAAGTTAAAAAACTCACAAAAGCTAAATGGGACAACAGAGGTCTAAAAGTAAACACCATCACTACCGAAGAATTGAAATTTGGTGCATGTGTAATTGGGTATAAGATTTTTCAAGCGAGCGGAATGAATAGCATATCTACAACATCAGTAAGAACAACTTACAAGATAGTGACCAAAGGAATTTAGATGGATCTATGTGAGATCCTATTAAAACAACTTGATGAGAACATCATCACAATCAGGTCTACAAAGACCAACACATGTAAGTTCGGCTCACTTATCATGTGTATCTTTTTCTATTTTCAAGAATAGGAAAATTAAAATGGGACACTACCAAACCGGTAACACAAAAAATTAGTGAACTGATTAAGTCACTAGGGGACAATTTTGAATCTGTTATGTCTACATACTTCCTTGAGTTCAAGGAAAAGATGATGGAAAGGACTAGGATTCCTGAACAACTTGTTGAAAAACATAAGGATGAAATATGCTTTATGGTGGATATTGATTTCACTCATATCAAACTGGTTGTACCAAGAACAGCTTGGTTAGCACTACTAGATTATGAAATCAACATAGATCAGGCTACAAATGCAATTGATGCATTAATAAATGAGCCTATTGACAGCAAGCAACCAAGGTTTGGAACCTATGAAGAGGCCAGATCTAAGATAAAAAGAGGCCTAGAGATAAAGAAGATTGTAAACAAAAAGGATAGGATGGTTAAGAATCTCAAGAAGATTCTATCAGTTACAGAGGAAGAACAGGAACAACTAGAGGAAACCGATGAATAGGGCACCATCGGTGAGGGACAAGAAGAACAGAAATCAAATTCTAAGGAAAATAAATCTGATACACCTCTACTTCCACCTCTTGCAAAGAAGGAAAGGACAAGGAGTCAAAATACTACAACTGATACCACACCTCTTAAGAAAGGTCAAGTAAGGACCTATATAAGGAAGCAACCAGCTAAGAGAACAAAGCAACAAACTGTAAAGGAAACATATACAAAGAGGAGAAAAAGAATGGTCAGAACTAAAGTTGACTTAGAGGATTCTAAAGAGGATGAGCCCGATGTAGAAAAGAAGAATTATAGAAATAAAACTGTTGATGAAGCAGTTGAATCCATTGTTACACATGGTACAATGACTGAAAAGAAAATCAGGCAATGGGATACACTCAAACCTGATGATCAGAATAAGATACAAGAGTCAATAATCAGGTCAATGGTAAAATTAAAATATGTACCAGCTGAATTCATCAATCAAATACGTAAAGAGATAGGTAAGAAAATATCTCAACAATGGTCATATGCTCTACAGACTGAAAGAGAAGCAAGGGAGAGGGTACTAGTAACACTAATGCCTCTCGAATCTAAGATTGAAGAAATAAAAGAGATCATGAAGAAGCACTCAGGAAAATTCGTAGCCAAGATAAGGGCATACAAAGTGCTAGAAAAAAAATTCATAGAGCTAGATACAATGGCTGAAACTAAATGGATACAATTCCTTGATATGCCAATTAATAGAGTCAACAAGTTGTGGGGGACAATTACTTCTCACTGACACACCTCATAGAGAGGAGGAAACAAACAATGCAAGTCCTCAGCACATTGCTCTAGATAATACATAAGACATGGAGCCAATAGTTTTGGACAAAGTCATGAATAGTCATGACATTCAAGACATAACATATTATGACTCTGATAAATATCCATAGAAGAAAGATGAAGTAATATTCATTACACTTAAGGATCAAGGACACCAACAAGATTGGAAGACATCAAATTATAAATATATGAATGTTGCTGATGAAACATGGTAGGACACATCAGTCATGGACTTAATAGAAGCAGAAGCTGCAGAGAAGATACAAAAAGATGAGGATGTCACTTCTCTAAAAGATCACACCGATGAGCATGACACCACTCTTGATACATCCCAAGCTACAACTCAGAGCAACATGCATGTATTAATAAAGGCAATCAATACATTGGAAGGTAATAATACAGAGGTCACAAGCACACCCAAGGACAAGGGTGATGGAGAAGCAAAACACACCATAGATAATACAGAGGATACAACTACAGAAAAAGATGCAACTGGTGATCAGACATATAAGTCTTCTGATCAAAATAAAGAGGACACACAGATAGAAAAAGGTGAAGAAGAAAAGAAAGATGAGAAGGAGAATAAATCAGAAGAAAAATCTGCAGAGACACCCAAGGTTGATGGAGAGACGTCTTCACAAAACTAACAAGTGCAAATCGAGAAGAAAACACAAGAAGCATCTTCCACAAAGCCTCCACCAAGCACTTCCGAAAGAACAAATGAACTCGCAATGGTAGTTCATACATCTGCATCCCCACAAATCTCAAAGAAGAAGAAGGGAAAGCATAAGAATCTAGTAACTCTGGATGAAATCATTGAGATTCCAATTTGTGATCCAAGGACATTGGATCCAACTGAATCGACCAAATATGCAAGACTCTATGAAAGAAAGGTCATTCAAGACAAACTAAAGAGAGAAACAAAAGAGGCCAAGGTACTGGAAGTAGCAAGAGGAATACTTCAACAAATTGTACCTGATGTAGATATTGATCAGACCACCCCAATGCTTGATCAATTGGTGGTACTCACAGATGCCATAACATCTCAGAACATAGATGCTGAGAAGGTCATGGAAGAGAGACTTGAACAAAAGTATGAGTTCAAGATAGCCAAGAAGATAAGATGGGAAGTGGCATTGAAAAAGGTAAAGCTATCTGAATTGGTAAGCACACTTGATCCAATTATCTCAGAAGCTATAACCTTGATACATAAATTATGTACATTAGATCAACTCACTCAGGAGTATACCGACAAGATAGCACAAATTGATGTTGATCTTAAGTCAAGTGCACAAAGTCTCACAAATAATGAAGAAGCAATAAAATTGCATAATGAGAAAATCAAACAGGCTTGGAAACTAAGATAGGACATACAGATTGCAGAGATGAAGTACAGAGATGAGGTAAACAAAATCCAAGCTCAGCTCTTACCGACACTTTCACTCCTGCAACAACATGTGACAGAGGAAAATACATTAATTGTCACCTCAAAAATGTCTGTCCTAGACAGCATTTATGATATTTATGCAAGGCTAGAGCTATAACACATGGCACTAGAACAAATGAAAGAAAAATGGGAGAAAATGCTCAAAGATATCAAGACAACCCATTCCCATATACTTGACACATTGTAAGTTGCACATTTTTGTCACAATTTTTTGCATATTATAAGTTGTATTTTTTTGTCATAAGTATGAAAGAAAGGGGGAAATTGATATGTTCAATCACCTCAGTTAAAAGGGGGAAATAATATATATAGTAAAAGAAAGGGGAAATAAAAGGAGGAAATAATATGTACATATAGAGAAAAGAACAGAGAATGTATAGTATACATGTACATATACTTATACTATACCGATGCATACAGTTAGGGGGAGTCATATAATGACAAGGATATAAACATGGTGTACATACTAAACACTTTAGTATTATGCACATATCATTTTTTGATACTAATGTCAAAGGGGGAGATTGAAGGCATTATATTTTTCCATTAGTATACACAAGGAAAAACATGATCTACGCCATCGGTTGTCACTACACTGACAGACATGGAATAGCACTACCCGACACCAAGGTTACCCAACAAACATTGTTCAGTGTTATCCAATGACAAAAAGGTAAATGGAACCCGACAAGTAACATCAGTGCAACCTGATGAAATATCAAAGAGAGGAACCCAATAGACAAAGGGAACCCGATGAATAGTTCAACAAAGGAACACCGACAGACTTCAAGTTCAACCCGACGACCAAGAACCGATAGTCAATTACATCCCGCAAAAAGTGGATCTAACTTTCCACGTCAAATAAATCACTGAAGTTGTATTTATAGCTTCTTGATTTAGTTTTAAATCTATTATGTGCAGAGGAAGAAATGTAATTAATATTGTTTTAATTAGTTTTACTAATTTAAAACATGCAAACTAAAGATCAAGGTCAAGTTATAAACCTTGGATCTAAGAGTTAACATTGTAATGCGTGATTCCAAGATACGTAAAATACTTGTATAAATAGATGCTCAATCTATTGTAAACATGCAGTTGTTCAATGAAGATTGTAGCCATGGAGAGAATCTAGAGACCAGAAAAGAGAATTCATGCAGAAGGACAGAAAAGAATCAAATCAGTTTCAAGAACAAGAACACAAGTTACCGATGAGCAGAGAAAAGGTATTCATCAATCACTTAAGGTGATATTATTATTCTGAGAGCTTTAATGGATCTGTAATTAGAAATTTTAGATTTCATACAGTCAGCTCAACATTTGTACTCATTCTAACAAGTGTAGTACACATAAGAAATCATTTCAAGAAAGGTGGGCTTAATCGTCCTATTGTAAATCTCATAACTGAGTGCACACTTAAATCAATGTTGCTAAAATCTCTTAACAAAGTAGATCTTAATATTTCTCCACCTTAATACTCCTAACAGGGTAGATCATCAGAAGTGATCAAATTGTAAGCCTTAACTGTCTCCCTTCCATTCTGTAGATAGTGAAGTTTTGTGGGAGCCATCCCCACTGCCGTTTTTACTTCCTAACAGGAGTTTTCTGCGATACCATATCTTGTGTTATGTGTTTATCATTTTTATGAATGTTTCTATGAATGTTGCAAACAATTAAATATTATGAATGAACAATACATGCATAAGAAAGAACAACAGTAATGGTCGATAATGCAGTAATGAATGATTACTAATGATGAATTGTGAAAGGTGTTAAAAGTTTTAGAGGTACTGATTCACCCCTCCCCTCTCAGTACTACTTCCCATTGATTCCAACATATTATGTCTACAGATACTCATCTTATCCTCTCAATCCAAGTATTTAATTCTCAAAAATTTAACCCATTTAGCATCAGGATTCTTATACATTTTCCATACTAATTATGCTCCTATAGCACGATTTTGCTTCTTAATATCTTGTATTCTTTCACGACCCTCTTCCTTACATTTGCAAATTTGGGTCCATTCTATAAGTGTCATTCTGGATTTATCACTTGACCCCTTCCAGAAGAAGGATCTAAATTTATTAGTGATCTTATCTTTAATTCCTTCCAGCAGACTAAAACACATCAACTGGTAAATTGGTATAGCAGATAGAACTGATTTTATCATTGTGGTTTTGCCTGCACTAGATAACCATTTTCCTTTCCGTGATTATATCCTATTGTCAATATTCTTTAACACATTTTCCCAAAGGTTAGTTAATCTATTCCCTTTTTTTAGTATTACTCCCAGATATTTACATGGTAATTCCCCTCTTCTTAAGTCAAAGAGGTGACATATTATTCTCTTCGTACTAATGTTTGTGTTTATGAAGAAGATCTCCGATTTATTTTTATTTATTTGTTGACCAGATGCTTTAGAATATAATCCTAAAAATTTGTTGAATGTTCTAGCTTCATCCAAATTTTCTTCCCCAAAAATCAAATTATCATCCACAAACTATTGGTGCATTGTGGGATCAACATTCTGATTAGTGCATTTTTCGGTTAATTCACAGTTTCTTCTATCTTGTGATAATGTTTGCCTAAAGTATCAGCCATTATAATAAAAATAAAAGGCAAAATTGGACCTCCTTGTCAAATACCTTGAGAAATGTTGAAGTAATCTTCAGGAGATCCATTAACAAGAATGGAGATCTTGTGACTAGATATGCACTCAAAGATTAAGTTAATCCTTTGTTTTGAAAAACCAAATTATGCTTCCAAGATTTACATAAGAATATCCAATCTACCTTATCACGGGCTTTCCTAATCTCTAATTTAATTAGCATACTTGGTATCTTATTTTGTTGGATGGAATGTATAGCCTCCTGAGCTATAATTATCCCATCAAATATAGATCGTCCTGGTACAAAACCAGTATGTTCTTTAGAAATGAGTCTGGGAAGTAAAATCTTGATTCTGTTAGTTAAAGTATTCATTAGTAGTTTATATAATGTGTTACACAGATATATAGGTCTATAGTCATCAAACTTTGGGTTTTCTTTTTTAGGGATTAGTGAAATAAAGGTATTATTGATTTCTTTTAATAACTTTCCTGAGTTTCTCATGCATTCCACTACTTCCACCATCTCATTTCCCATGAAGGACCAACAATGTTGATAAAAAAGGGTTGGGAAGCCATCTAGTCTTGGGGCCTTATCCGGTTGAATATTTTTTAGTGTATATTCCACTTCTTCCATCGTTATTTTCTCATTTATTTTTTTGTTTTGTTCCTCTGTAATTGTTTTTGGAATGTAAGTTAAAATGTCCTCCTGGACCAATCTATCTTAGCTCTCCAAGTTGTTAAATATATCCTCAAAATGTTGGATAGCTTCTCTATTTATCTCTTCATGGTTTTTCAGCTTTACCCCATTAGATTTCATAATTGTGGAAATCATATTCCAAATTCTTCTTGTCTTGGTACTATTATGAAAAAAAAAAAAAGTGTTGTTGTCCCCTTCTTCTAACCATAATTCCTTGGATCTTTGTTTCAAGATGATTTCCTTTTTTCCATTACTTCTCCATATTTTTGCATAAGTTCCTTTTCCATGTAATATGTTTCTTGATTTATGGCTTCTATAATTACCTTCTCATTGAGTTCATCTAAACTGGATTCTAAGGTATTCTTAGTATCAAACATGTTCCCAAAGTGATCGTTATTCCACTGAATAAGTTTATATTTAATATGTTTTAGTTTAGATGTGTAAATAAAAGCTTTTGATCCTTTGAATTTAGCTTCATTCCACCATTCTTCAATGTTCTTAAGACATTCCTCATTTTTTACCACATCTCAAACTAGAAGGGATTTCTTTTTGGAGGAACTTCCTCTAAAAAGGAAATTTGGATTGGTAAATGATCAGACCCAGAGTTTTTCATAATGCTAGCTTTCATGATATGGGTGAAATTATCCCAATTATCCACAAAGAGGAATCTGTCTAATTTTTCTGCAATATGGCATGGTTCTAACCTTCTATTGTTCCATGTGAAGTTCCCATTGGTCATTGGAATTTCCAAACTATTTAGTTTTTGTAGCCAGGTATTGAATTATCTCTAGGTCATTGTATCCCTCATTGATCCCCCAACTTTCTCATCTGCACCTTTTATCACATTAAATTCCCTTCCTAAGATAACATCTTCATTTTGGTGTAACATTAAAAAAAATTATATTTCTTCCCATACTAATCGCTTCTCACGTAAGAATTTAGGTACATACACATTAATTATCAAGAAATTCAACTTGTTGTTTATGCTTTTAATCCCACCACACATCCAATTACTGCTAAAATATTTGAGGCTAAAATTAATTCTCCTAGGGTTCCAAATAAAACCTAGTCCTCCTGATGCCCCATCCACTGGAACACCAGAGATTTCCATAGTCCAAATTTCCTCTTAAGATTGACACACTCCTCTTCTCTCAATATTGTTTCTTGAATCATAACTATATCTACCTCAAAGAAGGATAAACTCTTTTTTAAGAGGTGTTTCTTGTTAGGTTCATTTAGACCCCTAACATTCCAAGATATGAGTTTCATGGTTTTTTGGGAAGGAACTTCCTCTTCCCTACATTTAGTAGCATTGTAATTTTAGCCTGACCCGAGGCCTTACCATCTTTCTCCCTTAACTCAATAATGAATTTTCTACCCCATTTTCTTACCTGCTTAGCACAATATGGTGAGGTCCTACCTGATTGAGTTTTTCTTAGCCCTAGAATCTCTACTCTATTATAATTATTTTTAGTGATTTGTAGATCTTCCCTACTCATAGATTCCATTAAATTTAAAATAAGATCATCTCATTCTCCTGTAGTATATCTAAATGTTTGAGAATATCCATACCTAATAAATCATTAGTAGCCTCTATATCTAAATGTTCCTCATTGGTTTCTATCTTATCCGAGATATTAACCACCTTCTCATTCTCATTATTAACTCTATTGATGTTCTCCTTTTCTATGCCTTTAATTATCTTTGAATAACTTCCTCCCCTTGACGAGTTATCCAACTCTACTACTATGTTTTCTCTTCTCACCTCCTATCTTGCTTCATTGGGTTTATCTAGATTATGTTCTATAATTTTTACATGATGGATAGGATCTTCATTCTTTATTTGGAGAAAATATTTATCCCATTTAGGAGTAGTGTTCTTTTAACAATGTTGACTAAATCTAATCTAACAACTTCTCTCATGACCTCAGTTTGTTCTAGGATACTCATTAGGGATGCCTTGTAATCAGATATACAAATGTTGTTCATATTGTTTTTCTTGCCCGGAGATCTTCCAAATTCCCTCTTTCTTCCACCTTATGATTTAAGATGTCCATTATTTCATTCTCAATCTGTTCCATAATTTCTCCCTCCTCTACCTCTAGAATCTCATCTTGCCTTCTTTTGTCTATTATTAAATAAAAACCCAATCATGTTGTTCATCGAGTTTAACCTCAACTTACATATTCCCATAGGGAAGATGAGAGGAAAATATAACATCCTTTGAGTTTTCCAAATTAATCTTTCCTTTAAATAATTCAGGATAAGTTTCAAAGATGTCACCCTTGGATTTAATAATAACTAGTTTTAATGATCTAATTTTGATGTCCAATCTAACTAAAATAACATAGTTAGCATAAATAAAAATTTATTCCTCCATACCAACAAATGTCCCTATATTAATACCTATTTTCCTTATAATATCTTTATAAATCAGTTCAACAAGAAGATTCAGTAAAAGAATAGCTTGTTCTACTTTGAAATTTTTTAAATTCAAAGGATTGAAATTAAGTTTCCAATCTAAAGTTACCTATACCTTTGAAATTTGGGGATTCACTAGTTAAGAGTCAATTTTTAAGATTTTTATTACAACCTAAATATAAAAAATCTTCAAGGAGGATCGCCACACTTACCTGATCCTTGAAATTACTCAAAAACCACCTTGCAACTTGTTCCAATGAGGAACCAATTCCATCCCATATAGAAAACACTCTATATTCCTTAAATAATGTGTAATTCCCCTCCAGGAAACCCAAGAGAGATTAACCTAAAACATATTACTAAGTTTGCAGAACAATTTTTTTTCAAGAGTTACAATTGAAAAAGAATAAGAATGCAAAAGCAATATAACATAAGGAAATACATACTCATAAATACAACTCATTTACAAATTACAAATCCTGAGTGTTCCATGACGTATAATTATGTAAGCTAACTAATCTACTAAAATAAATTAAACAATATAACATCTTCATATAATGCAAATGAATAACAATACCATCATCTCATAAATGAAACCTAGATACAACTGATATCATAATGGACCAACATCCACTGCACAAGTTGTAGGGTATGTGGTTGTATCATCTTAAAATGGAAGCACTTCCATTTTGGTAGGTTTATCACCCTCGTTTAGTACACTTTCATATTAGATTTGCATTTAGGATGCATATGCACTTGATTCTGCATTTCTAGGTGAAACTAGGGTTAGGATCCTATGAATCCTCCTTAATTTCCCTCTTTGTGGCTTTATTTTTAGGTAGAACCTATGTATTGGCTCTCCTAATATTCATCATACCTCCTCTGTGGCTTTTTTGTCTCTATCCAGCACTCTGGTGTATTTTCTCACCTTCCTAGGTCCTCGGCTGACCTAGGAATCTTGCAGATTTCTCAAGGTGACTTGCCTTAAACCTCAGGTCAGGTTTGAAGTCAATTCTGACCTAGGTCAAAATTGAGGTCTACCTTGACCTAGGTCAAGGTTGAGGTCATCCTTGACCTAGGTCAAGGTTGAGGTCAATTTTGACCTCTGTCAGGTGTTGGTCCTCGCTTTCAGATCCGGAACTTATTAAGGTTCTAAACTTAAAAAAAGGTCCCCAGGTCAAGATGCGGAGGTGTTTTCTCTGATATTTGAATTAATACATCCCCTCCTTGGTTTGTGATTTTAATTGGACCATAATTCAAGGCGAAATTTGAATTTGGGTCCCTTGCATTACCCTAGGAGGTCTATATCGAGATCTCTATATAAACGCTCTCTTTTGTCTTCATTACTTCATGAGAGAAAATTGTAAGATGATATGATGCAATTACAATTATGACATGATGATGATGCAAGAAAGAAAGAGGATGATATAGAAGGACAAGATATGATGATGCATTGATACACACAAGCATTTTTGTGGACAAGCTATTGTGGGTATTCTTTGGAGCAATAGAGAGTTCTTCCTTCCTTGTATTGTCATTGATGTTACACATGTATTTACACTTATGTAGTGATGTTACACAAATGTCTACACTTAGACTGGGCACTGTTGGTGAATAGAAATAGTCTTTCAGTGTTGACCAATTCACTAGGGCATTTTATTCATGGTCGGTTATTAAAGAAATTCAGTGTTAACTGAGTTGATTATTCAGTGTCATCTAACTAACAGTGGTTTACATTCTATAATTAATTCGTTATATGAGGCTGACTTAATTATGATTTTTTACTTATTTAGAAGTATATTCAATCCGACTTGATGGGGCTTATCATATATATGAAAGGTCAAGTTTGGATTGAATGTGTGGGAGCAATAATGTAAGAGTGTATAAGTAGAAGTGTGGAATTATATTATATGAAGAGTGAAGGCGAAATTAGATGGGATTCTGATTGAGTACAAAACACTCAGAGCTGCAATAGAAAATTTGATCAGCAAAGATCCAGTTATAATTAGAATAGAGATATGAATCAGCAAAGACATTTTCTTACATATACAGGTCAATTCATTGTTACTTTCTAACAATTGTAGCAGTGATTTCAAATCTCTTAATAGAGTAGACTTAACAGTCTTTTTGTAAATCCTCTTACAAGGTAGCATTTCTATGTTGAAGTGCTAAAGACCTCTACCAAGGCCACTCCTCACAAGGTGATTAAATCCTCTAACAGGGTCACACCTAACAATGTGTTTTGTAACCTTTAATAGGGTTGGATCCTAACATGGCTCACTTCATAAGAGTGAAAAATAGTAACTAGTTACATTTGTGGTTTTTCCCATATTGGGTTTCCATGTTAAATCTTGGTGTCACCTATGTATATTTTATCTGTTTCATGCTTTATGTTTCGGCACTTAATCACTAAAGTATAATTGCATTGGATATCATAAAGATTTCTTTAACACCCGAGTTACAAAAGAATATCTTAATTAACTGAGTAACAGTGTTATATTGTTTAAGACATCTAAGGGACAAGGGATTTGTTTTGAAGTAATTGATTCACCCCTCCCCTCTTAGTTATATATCTCATTTCCAAAAATTGGTATTAGAGAAACAAGTGCTTTCAGAAAAGGTTTCAAGGCCTAAAGCTAAAGATCAGAGATGTCTTACAGAAGGGAGATCCCAAAGCTAAACAAAGACAACTTCCTTGCCTGGAAAGAGCTGATGAAACTACATCTATCTACTATTGGAGATGTGTGTTTGCAATTTTTCGATAGCAAATATGTGGAACCAACAAGGACTATGAATATGGAGCAAATGATGAAAAAAAAGCTTCATAACATAATGATGATTGATATAGGTTCTTCACTCAGCTACTCAGAATTTGATGAAGTCAAGGACTTCCCTATAGCTTATGATATGTGGAGGAAATTATAGGACATTCATGGAGGAGATGCAAATTTCAAGTGAGCCAAAGCAGAAAGTCTTAGAGGAAAATTTGACCAAATGAAAATGAAAGAAGGAGAAGACATTACAAGATATAGTGAAAGAATCAAGAAGATTGTGAGTGCCATCAAAGTTGTAGGAGGAATAATTGAAGATACAACATTGGTCAGCAAGGTATTAAGAACTTTACTTTCTATCTATGCTATTAGAGTTTCATCTATTCAAGAGATGAGGTGAAATAAAGATATAACTCTGGATACATTAGTCAGAAGGCTTACAACTTTTGAGCTGGGCAACTTTGACAATTATTCTCCTAGCTCCAGCAATCTTGAGTCTGCATTCAAAGCTAAATTAAACCTTGGTAAGAAGGACAGATACTCAAAATGGAAGCAGATTTAAAGTGATAGTGATGATGAATCTAATGATGAAGATCTAGATATCATTGAAGCATTACTTGCAAGGAGAGCTTCCAAAGGAAAATACAAAGGAAAAATACCATTGATTTGTTTCTCATGCAATGAGGTTGGTCACATTGTTGCCAAGTGTCTAAACAAAGAAGACAAAGACGAGAAAAAGTTCAACAAGTACAAAGGTAAGAAAGATTTTGAGAACTACAAGAGCTACAAAGACAAAGGTAAGAAGTCTTTTTATGTTTCTAAGGATTCTGACAGTGATGAAGAAGAAGATGAAATGGTTTATATTTCTATTAAGGATGAGTCAGATGAAGAAGATGAAAAGATAGCACTTTTCTCGCATATCAGTAAAAATGACCATTGGATAATAGATAGTGGTTGTTCTCATCACATGACTGGTGATACGACAAAATTTGAACATCTTGAATGCTATGATGCTGGGAGTGTCAGTTTCGGGAATGATAAACCCTTCTATGTGAAAGGAAAAGGTTGCATTGCTCTGACAGAAGGAATCAAATGTGATAATGCTTATTGGGTTGAAGGAATAAGGAGAAATCTACTTAGTGTAGTACAGCTGAACAACATTGGCTTCAAGGTAGAATTCATGAATGGTAAGGCCAAGCTCCTGGATGGTAAAGGAAACCTAGTTGGAACTGGTAGGAAAACAAAAGGTAATCTATTCTATCTTGATCTCACTGAAGGTTCATGCTTCATTGCACAATTAGAAGAAAGTTGGCTATGGCATAAAAGGTTGTGTCATGTAAATTTTGATAATCTGGTAAACATAAGAAAAAATAAGAGAGTCAGAGGTATTCCTATTTTGAAGAAACCTGAGTTAGCAACATGAAAACAATGTCAAATCAGAAAGATGAGCAAGAAAAGTTTCAAGAGCAAGAATTATAATACTGATGAAATCTTGGAATTGGTACATACTGACCTTTGTGGACCAATTGGTAAAACAAGCTATACTTGAGAGAAATATTTTATTCTATTTGTTGATGATCATTCCAGAATGATGATTTTCATTTTTCTCAGAGAAAAATCAGAAGCTTTTCATAAATTCAAATGGTATCTTGCAAGAGTTGAAAAAGAAACAGGAAAGAAACTAAAATGTCTAAGACTTGAAAGAGGATGAGAATTCATTTCTAATGAGTTTAATGAATTTTGTAATAAAAGAGGAATCAAAAGATAGGTATCTGCCCCTGGTACACCACAGCAAAATGGAATAGCAGAAAGAAGAAACAGATCCATTATGGATTGTGCCAGAACCGTAATGATTGAAAATAATGTTGTTTCCAAATACTGGAAGGAGGCCATCAGCACTACAGTGTTCACCTTGAACCAAGTTCAAATGAAGAAAGGTAGTAACTAGACACCTTTTGAATTATGGTATGGTCATAAACCTAATGTTCATTATTTCAAAGTATTTGGAAGTAAATGTTACATCTTGAAGGAAGCAAGAAAGGGAAAACTAGATGCAAAAAGTGATGAAGGAATATTCCTAGGTTACTCATGTAAAATAAAAGCATACAAATGTTTGAATCTTACTACTCATAAAGTCATAAAAATTTTACATGTCAAGATTGATGAGTTTGTAGAAAGATGTGAAGAACGGAGCAGTAAACAACCTAAAGACTATAGGAAATTTATGTATCATGAACCTGATACTATGCCTATGACTCAAGAAATGGTGATTGGACAACAAAACTCTCAACCACTAAATATACTAACACAAATTGTACAACCTAAGTTGCAAACTGTGCAACCCAAGCTATTGGTAGAAGAGACTGAGTCACTGGTAGAGGGAATCAAGTCTCAAATAGAGGAACCCAAGTCACTGACAGAGGGACCTGAGTCACAAACAGTGGAACCCGAGGAGCATCAGACAAAATAACAAGAAAGAATGTTTGAGAATGATAGACCTAGTGAATGAAATCCAGAATCAAGACTGAAGGATCTAATACTTTCTAGATATGTTAGAAGGCATCATGCACCTGAGAAAATAATTGGAGATCAGACAAAAGGTGTAATGATAAGGAACAAAATCAAAGGTACATGTTTACTAAGTGAATTTGAACCTAGAATAGTTAGAGATGCATTGAATGATGAAAGTTGGATAGAGGCAATGAATGAAGAAATTGAGCAGATTGAGAAGAAAAAAACTTGGACTCTTGTGCCTAGGCCAAAGGACAAGAATGTGATTGGAACTAGGTGGGTTTTTAGAAATAAGATGAATGAAAATGGTGAAGTTTCTAGAAACAAGGCCAGACTAGTTTGTAAAGGATATGCTCAAGAAGAGGGAATTGATTATGGAGAAATGGTTGCTCCTGTTTCAAGACTTGAAGGACTCATAACTCTTCTGTCATATGTTACACATAAAGGATACAAAGTATATCAAATGGATGTGTAATCTGCATTTTTGAATGGAATCCTAGAAGAAAAATTCTACAATGAACAACCTGAAGGATTCATTGATCCTAGCTGAAGGAATATGGTTTGCAAGTTGCACAAAGAATTGTATGGACTGAAGCAAGCACCCAAATCCTAGTATGAAAGACTACATGGTTACCTAGTAAATATTGGATTTTAGAGAACCAATGATAACAATATCTTGTACATCAAAGAAGGACCATAGAACAAAATATTGTTAGCAGAGATATTTTTTGATGACATATTATTCACTGGATATGATGAATTATGCAAAGAATTCTCTATAACTATGAGTAAATAATTTGAGATGTGTATGTTTGGTGAGATAAAATTCTTTGTTGAATTACAAGTTCATCAAATGAAGGATGGCATCTACATAACTCAATCAAAATATATCAAGGAGATACTCAAGAAATTTGGAATGGAAGAGTCCAAACCAGTTGGAACACCCCTGTGTACTGGACAAAAATTATCTAATGATGATGATTCAAAGGAGGTAGATCAGACCAACTATAGATCCATGATTGGAAAATTGCAATATGTTGTTCACACCAGACCTGATATTGCATTAGTAGTTGGTATTGTTGCAAGATTTTTAGCTAATCCCAGAGACAATCATCTAATGGAAATCAAAATAATTTTGAGATATCTGAAGGGTACTGAAGACTATGGTTTATGGTATAAGAAAGGTGGGAACTTTGATTTGAAGACATTCACTGGTGTTGATTGGGCTGGAAGTGTTGATGACAGGAAAAGCACCAGTGGTGAAGCTTTCTTTCTTGGAAAGAGGTTAGAATCTTGGACTAGAAAGAAACAGAATTGTATCTCTCAGTCTACAGTAGAAGCAGAATATGTTGCCGCAGCAGTGAACTGTTCAAACATCATATGGTTCTACAAGTTGTTGTCAAGAATGAAGGAAGAAGTGAAAGAACCAATTATTATCTATTGTGACAACAACAGTACCATTAACATTTCAAAGAATCCAGTGATGCACACCAAAACCAAGCATATAGAAATATAGTATCATTTTCTGAGGGAATTAGTACAGAATAAAGAAGTAAGGTTGGAATATGTGAGTACTAAAGAACAAATTGTAGACATATTCATCAAACCTTTATCTAAGGATGCATTTTTTTATCTTAGAGGAAAGCTAGGGGTGCTTCCCCTAACTGAAGCTCACTAAAATGTAGTTTAGTGATGCATCAACCCAAGCCACAATGAAGATCTATTAGTTGATGCAGGTATATCAGAGCCCATTGCAAATGAATTAGTACACTCATGTACATTACAAATTCAAAGAGAAATGGTACTGACTATTGCTATTGATACTTAGTATTTATAGAGATGGAGTCTTTGGCATCTATTGTCAAAGAAGGAGAGTTTTCTATAATACAGAAGAAATTACTTAAGGGAGAGTTCATAACAGAAAGAGGAAGAGTTTGATGTTAGAGGGAGAAATCATATCAAGAGATAGAGTTTGATGAAAGAGAGAGTTTTTGGATGAGAATCTGAATGAAGCTAAAGACATTAAAGAAAGTTTTTTGTTTCTCTACAATTCTTTGTATTATGACATGTTGTGTTGCCATCAATTCCAAAGAGGGAGATTGTTGAAGATAATTATTCAATTATGTATTGTCATTGATGTTACACATGTATTTACACTTATGTAGTGATGTTACACAAATTTCTACACTCAGATCGAGCACAATTGGTGAATAGAAAGAGTTTTTTAGTGTTGACCGAGTTACTCGGGCATTTTAGTCATGGTCGAGCATTAAAGAAATTCAATGTTAACCGAGTTGATTATTCAGTGTTAGCCGACTAACAATGGTTTAAATTCTATAATTAATTGGTTATATGAGGCCGACTGAATTATGATTTATTACTTATTTAGAAGTATATTCAAGCCGACTTGATAGGGCTTATCATATATATGAAAGGTCAAGTTTGGATTGAATGTGTGAGAGAAAGAGTGTAAGAGTGTATAAGCAGAAGTGTGGAATTCTTTGATATGAAGAGTGAAGAAAAAATTAGATGGGATTGAGTACAGAACACTCAGAGATGCAATAGAATATTTGATCAGCAAGGATCTGGCAATAATTAGAACAGAGATCTGAATTAGCAAAGATATTTTCTTACATATACAAGTCAATTCATTATTACTTTCTAACAATTGTAGTAGTGATCTCAAATCTCTTAACAAAGTAGACTTAACAGTCTTTTTGTAAATCCTCTTACAAGGTAGCATTTCTATGTTGAGGTGATAAAGACCTCTAACAAGGCCACTCCTCACAGGGTGATTAAATCCTCTGGTGGGGTCACACCTAACACTGTGTTTTGTAACCTTTAATAGGGTTGGCTCCTAACAGGGCTCACTTCAGAAGAGTGAAAAATAGTAACTAGTTACATTGGTGGCTTTTCCCATATTGGGTTTCCACGTTAAATCTTAGTGTCACTTATGTATATGTTATTTGCTTCATTATTTATGTTTCAGCACTTAATCACTAAAGGATAATTGCATTTGATATCATAAAGATTGCTTTAACACCTGATTTACAGAAGAATATCTTAATTAATCGAGTAACAATATTATATTGTTTAAGACATCTAAGGGAAAAGGGATTTTTTTTTTAGTAACTGATTCACCCCTCCCCTCTCAGTTACTCATCTCATTTCCAACAGATATAGAAGGAAAAGATATGATGATGCATTGATACATACAATCATTTTTGTGAACAAGATATTATGTATCTTCTTTGGAGCAAGAGAGAGTTGTTCCTTCCTTCCTTCTTCTTGGATCCACCATTTTCAACATTCAAGAATTTAGAAGATACTATCATGAGGTAGAAACTATGGATTGTGAGTTTGGTAGGAATACTTTAGCCTTGGGGGCTTGGTATGCTTTCTTTATCATATTCAAATCTATGCATTGCTTTCTCATTTTCAATTCATGTTAGGGTTTTAAGCTAGAGGATTAGATCTTGACATTTCACATTCAAAGCTCTTTCCAAGAGCAACACACACATACATTCTACTATATTTGGCTATTTGTGGAGGTGGAGACCACCAAAATAGGGGTTTGACTAAGGCAAAACCCTATATAGCCACCCCAAAACCCCTTTTCAGATATTTGCAGGTGTAAAGGATTGGGAAAGCAAGTTGGAGTGCAGATTCGGATACCCTTTTCAGCAAACTACCAGGATCCGGTAACCAATTTTCTATCAAAGATTTTGGAGGTCAATTCCTCCCTAGGTCAAGATCAAAAATTTTGGGTCAATGGTGACATTGACTTGAGGGTTAAAATTGAAACTATGTCAAATCAAAAAAATATTTATGGGTTTTGTCTGTCTCTACATTTCTATTCAAGATCTAGTCTCAAATTTTCCAGAAACCCAACACAAGCATCAGAAAAAGTGTATTTCTAGATCTGCTATGATGTGAGGTAGGTGTTTTACTCCACTAATATTTGCAAGTGTTTCCAAGCTTTACATTCCTTATCATAACAATTAATTGTAAATGGTTGAATATGGATTAAGGTCTCTTTTATATGCAAATCTCTATTGTGCAAACCTTATTTAGGAGACCATCCAAATTTATATCTTACAGTGGTAAGACCAAGTATGAAGTACAATAAAATAATCCAAGAATGTCATAAATAATACAATGATAAATAATACAAGGTAATAAAGATAAGATAAATTTTCCAACAATAAAGAACAAGAAGGCACAACAGTATCAATGATCATCCAAGCATAAAGTCACGAACGTGAGATCTCAATGATAATAAGAATCACTACCACTCGACTATGTGGAACCAAAGGTCCACTACCATTGTGCTGAGGAGATAACAATAGGCCCCACTTGGATAAAAAACCAAAGAAAGAAGGGAAAACTAAGCAAGGGTGTCATGATAGCTCTCTAACTCTAGGGAAACTGACACATGTAGGAAACCTAGATTATGTATAAGAATGTGTCATCATATACATCTAACCCTTAAGTCTCATCTTGGTAGTCTGTCTAGACCCCGACACTTAAGTGACCATATACAGTATCAATTACTCCTCAACTACACAAAGTCATTAACTATGTTAGAACCCATACCTCGTAGGGCTGCAAGCATCATCTCATCCTCCATCTTAGCCTATACAAGCGCTCAAGCATAGGTGAGGTACCATATCTTATTATTTCATTTTAAACCCCCCAATTATGTATTATGTTCTCACTTGACTAAGAAAACTTACAATAAGTGATCCTAACTGCCACTTGTGGGCCCCGACACTTATTGCAAGCCACCCCTACTATACAGCAAGATAACCTACCCTAATGCTCCAACCAAAAGAATCAAAAGAAAGAAAAAAAAAACCCAAAACCATGAGGAATTCTCATAAATCATAAATTAAGATAATCACCAAGGAAAATGATGGAGCATAACAAATAAAATATCATCCTATACAAGGATCCAAACTGTCCATCACATACCGGACATCTCAACAAAACAATACAAACTCATGTATCACATCACAAGATCAATGATCATCAAAGCATCACAAGAACCCATCTCCAAACATGGAGTAACATAATCCACAAGATAATCATTCAGAATACTAAACCACCATAACAGTAGAAATGAGGTGACCAAGATAATTAGGACTCAACACAAAAGTGTGTTGAAGACAATTATTCAATTATGTATTGTCATTGATGTTACACATGTATATACACTTATGTAGTGATGTTACACAAATGTCTACACCCAGACCGAGCACATTTGGTGAATGGAAAGAGTTTTTAGTGTTGACTGAAATCAGTCAGGTATTGAAGATGTTTAGTGTTGACCAAGTCACTCCGGCATTTTAGTCATGGTTGGGCATTAAAGAAACTCAGTGTTAACCGAGTTGATTATTTAGTGTCAGCCAACTAACAGTGGTTTACATTCTATAATTAATTGGTTATATGAGGTTGAATGAATTGTGATTTATTAATTATTTAGAAGTATATTCAAGACAACTTGACAGGGCTTATCATATATATGAAAGGTCAAGTTTGGATTGAATGAGAGTGTGTAAAAATTTGAAGACAAGCAGAAGTGTGGAATTCTGTGATATGAAGAGTGAAGGGAAATCATATGAGATTCTGATTGAGTACAGAACACTTGGAGTTGCAATATAATATTTGATCAAAAAGGATCTAGTTATAATCAGAATAGAGATCCAAATTAGCAAAGACAGTTGCTTACACATGCAGGTCAATTCATTTTTAATTTCTGATAATTGTAGTAGTGATCTAAAATCTCTTAACAGAGTAGACTTAATAGTCTTTTTGTAAATCCTCTCACAAGGTAGCATTTCTATGTTGTAGTGTTGAAGACCTCTAACAAGCCTACTCCTCACAGGGTGATTTAAATCCTCTAACATGGTCACACCTAACAGTGTGTTTTTGTAACCTTTAACAGGGTTGGCTCCTAACAGGGCTCACTTCAGAAGAGTGAAAAATAGTAATTAGTTACATTGGTGGTTGTTCCCATATTGGGTTTCCACATTAAATCTTGGTGTCACCTGTGTATATGTTATTTGTTCCATGCTTTATGTTTCTGCACCTAATCACTAAAGTATAATTGCATTAGATATCATAAATATTGCTTTGACACCCGAGTTACAGAAGAATGTCTTAGTTAACTGAGTAATAGTGTTATATTGTTTAAGACATCTAAGGGGCAACGGATTTGATTTGGAGTAAATGATTCACCCCTCCCCTCTCAGTTACTTATTTCATTTCCAACAATTGTTATCAGAGCTTCAAGTGCTTTCAGAGAAGGTTTCAAGGCATAAGCTAAAGATCAAAGATGTCTTACAGAAGGGAGATCCCAAATCTGAACAAAGACAACTGCCTTGCGTGGAAAGAGCTGATGAAGCTACATCTATCTACAATTGGAGAGGTTGGTTTGCAATTTTTGGACAGTAAATATGTGGAACCAACAATAACTATGACTGTGGAATAGAAGAATCATAACATAATGATGATTGATATAGCTTCTTCACTCAGCTACTCTAAATTTTATGAATTCAAGGACTACCCTACAGCCTATGATATGTGGAAGAAATTATAGGACATTAATGGAGGAGATGTAGATGTAAAGAGAGCCAAAGCTAAAAGTCTTAGAGGACAATTTGATCAGATGAAAATGAAAGAAGGAGAAGACATTACAAAATACAGTGAAAGAATCAAGAAAATTGTGAGTGCCATCAGAGCTATAGGAGGAATAATTGAAGTTACAATAGTGGTCAGCAAGGTATTAAGAACTTTACTTCCTATCTGTGCTATTAGAGTTTCATCTATTCAAGAGATGAGGTGCAATAAGGATATAACTTTGGATACATTAGTAGGAAAGCTTACAACTTTTGAGCTGGACAACTTTGACAATTATTCTCCTAGCTCTAGAAATCTTGATTCTGCATTCAAAGCTAAATTAAACCTTAGTATGAAGGATAGATACTCAAAATGGAAGCAAATTGAAAGTGATAATGATGATGAATCTGATGATGAAGATCTAGATATCATTGAAGCATTACTTTCAAGGAGAGATGCCAAAGGAAAATACAAACGAAGAGTGCCATCGATTTGTTTTTCATGCAATGAGGTTGGTCATATTGCTGCCAAGTGTCTGAACAAAGAAGACAAAGATGAGAAAAAGTTCAACAAGTACAAAGGCAAGAAAGATTTCAAGAACTACAAGAGCTACAAGGATAAAGGTAAGAAGTCTTGTTATATTGCTAAAGATTATGATAGTGATGAAGATGAAGATGAAATGGTTTATATTGCTATTAAGGATGAGTCAGATGAAGAAGATGAAAAGACAGCACTTTTCTCACATATCAGTAAAAATGGCACATGGATAATTGATAGTGGTTTTTCTCATCACATGACCGGTGATAAGACAAAATTTGAAAATCTTGAGCACTATGATGGTGGGAGTGTCATTTTTGGGAATGATGAACCCTGCTATGTGAAATGAAAAGGTTGCATTACTCTGACAGAAGGAATCAAATGTGATAATGCTTACTGGGTTGAAGGACTAAGGAGAAATATACTCAGTGTAGCATAGCTGAACAACATTGGCTTCAAGGTAGAATTCATGAATGGTAAGGCTAAGCTCTTGGATGGTAAAGGGAACGTAGTTGGAACTGGTAGGAAAACAAAAGGTAATCTATTCTATCTTGGTCTCACTGAAAGTTCATGCTTTATTGCACAAGTAGAAGAAAGTTGGCTATGGCATAAAAGGTTGTGTCATGTAAATTTTGATAATCTGGTAAACATAACAAAGAACAAGAGAGTTAGAGGTATTCCTAGTTTGAAGAAACCTGAGTTAGCAATATGAAAACAATGTCAAATTGGAAAGATGAGCAAGACAAGTTTCAAGAGAAAGAATTACAATACTGATGAAATCTTGGAATTGGTACATACTGACCTTTGTGGACCAATTGGGACAAAAAGCTATACTGGAGAGAAGTATTTTATTCTATTTGTTAATGATCATTCCAGAATGATGACTCATTTTTCTCAGAGAAAAATCATAAGCTTTTCAAAAATTCAAA
Source organism: Thuja plicata (assembly GCA_018584345.1). Taxonomy (NCBI): domain Eukaryota; kingdom Viridiplantae; phylum Streptophyta; class Pinopsida; order Cupressales; family Cupressaceae; genus Thuja; species Thuja plicata. Next base: position 128,929 of record MU225313.1, read on the forward strand.
TGGTATCTTGCAAGAGTTGAAAAAGGAACAGGAAAGAAACTAAAATGTCTAAGATCTGACAGAGGAGGAGAATTCATTTCTAATGAGTTCAATAAATTTTGTAATGATAGAGGAATGAAAAGACAGGTATCTGCTCCTGGTACACCATAGCAAAATAGAATAGCAGAAAGAAGAAACATATCCATTATGGATTGTTCTAGAGTCCTAATGATTGAAAAGAATGTTGCTTCCAAATACTGGAAGGAGGCCATCAACACTACAGTGTTCACCTTGAACCGAGTTCAACTGAAGAAAGGTAGTAACCAGAAACCTTTTGGATTATGGTATGGCTATAAACCTAATGTTCACTATTTCAAAGTATTTGGAAGTAAATGTTACATATTGAAGGAAGAAAGAAATGGAAAACTTGATGCAAAAAGTGATGAAGGAATATTCCTAGGCTACTCATGTGAAAGCAAAGCATACAAATGTCTAAATCTTACTACTCATAAAATCATAGAAAGTGTACATGTCAATATTGATGAGTTTGCAAAAAATGTAAAGAGAAAAGCAGTAAAGAGCCTGAAGACTACAAGAACTTTTTGTATCATGAACCTGACACTATGCACCTGACTCAAGCAATGGTGATTGGATAGCAGAACTGTCAACCACTGAATATACAAACACAAACTCTATAGCTTGAGTTGAAAATTGTGCAACCTGAGCTATTGGTAGAAGAGACTGAGTCACAAACAAAGGGAACCCAGTCTCAGACAGAGGGACCCAGGTCACAGACAGAGGAACCCAAGTCACAAATAGTAGAAACCGAGCATCAGATAGAAGAACATGAAATAATGTTTGAAAATGATAGACCTAGTGGATCAAGTCCAGAATCAAGACTGAAGGATCTGGTACTCTCCAAGTATGTTAGAAGGCATCATGCACCTAAGAAAATAATTGGAGATCAGACAAAACATGTAATGACAAGGAAAAAACTCAAAGGTACATGTTTACTAAGTGAATTTGAACCTAAAACTCTTAAAGATGCATTGAATGATGAAATTTGGATAGAGGCAATGAATGAAGAAATTGAGCAGATTGAGAAGAACAAAATTTGGACTCTTGTGCCTAGGCCAAAGGACAAGAATGTGATTGGAACCAAGTGGGTTTTAGAAATAAGATGAATGAAAATGGTGAAGTTTCTAGAAACAAGGCAAAAGTAGTTTGTAAAGGATATTCTCAAGAAGAGGGTATTGATTATGGAGAAACTTTGGCTACTGTTGCAAGACTTGAAGGAGTCAGAACTCTTCTGGCATATGTTGCACATAAAAGATACAATGTATATCAAATGGATGTACAATCTGCATTTCTGAATGGAGTCCTAGGAGAAGAAGTTTGCATTGAGAAACCTGAAGGATTTGTTGATCTTAGTAGAAGGAATATGGTTTGCAAACTGCACAAAGCATTGTATGGACTGAGACAAGCACCCAAAGCCTGGTATAAAAGACTGGTTACCTAGTAAGTATTGGATTTCAGATAACTAATGATAATAGTATCTAGTACATAAAAGAAGGATCATAGAACAAAATATTGTTAGCAAAGATATTTGTTGATGACATATTATTCATTGGATATGATGACTTATGCAAAGCATTCTCTATAGCTATGAGTAAACAAATTTTAGATTAACTGTCTTTGTTAGATTACAAGTAAACAAATGAAGGATGGTATCTAAATTACTCAATCAAAATATGTCAAGGAGATACTCAAGAAATTTGGAATGGAAGATTCCAAACTAGTTGGAACACCCATGTGTACTAGACAAAAATTGTCTAAGGATGATGACTCAAAGGAGGTAGATCAGACCAACTATAGATCCATGATTGGAAAATTTCAATATGTTGTTCACACCAGACTTGATATTCCATTGGCAGTTGGTATTGTTGCAAGATTTTTAGCTAATCCTAGAGACAATCACCTAATGGCAATCAAAAGAATTTTGAGATATCTGAAGGGTACTGAAGACTATGGTTTATGGTGTAAGAAAGGTGGGAACTTTGATTTGAAGACATTCAATGATGCTGATTGGGATGGAAGTGTTGATGACAGGAAAATCACTAGTGGTGGAGCTTTCTTTCTTGGAAAGAGGTTAGTGTCTTGGACTAGCAAGAAACAAAATTGTATCTCTTAGTCTACAACAAAGGCAGAATATGTTGTTGCAGCAATGTACTGTTCAAACATCATATGGTTCAAGAAGTTTATGTCAGGAATGAAGGAAGAAGTAAAAGAACTAGTTATTATCTACTATGACAACACCAGTGCCATTAACATTTCAAATAATCATGTGATTCACACCAAAACCAAGCATATAGCAATAAAGTATCATTTCTTGAGGGAATTGGTATAGGATAAAGAAGTAAGGTTGGAATATGTGAGTACTAAAGAACAAGTTGCATATATATTCATGAAACCTTTACCTAAGGATGCATTTTTGTATCTTAGAGGAAATCTAGGGGTGCTTCCCCTAACTGAAGCTCACTAAAATATAGTTTAGTGATGCATCAACCCAAGCCACAGTGAAGATCTATCAATTGATGAAGGTACATCAGAGCCCATTGCAGATGAATTAGTACATTCAGGTACATTATAACTTCAAAGAGAAATAGTATTGACTATTGGTATTGATATTTAGTATTTATGGAGATGGAGTCTTTGGTATCTCTTGTCAAAGAGGAAGGGTTTGATATAATACAAAAGAAAAATAAATTAATCAAGAGAGAGTTTGATGAAAGAGGGAGTTTTTGGATAATAATTAGAATGAAGTTAAAGACATTAAAGAAATTTTTATGTTGACATACAATTATTTGTATTATGACATGTTGTGTTGCCATCGATGCCAAAGAGGGAGATTTTTGAAGATAATTATTCAATTGTGTATTGTCATTGATGTTACACATGTATATACACTTATGTAGTGATGTTACACAAATGTCTACATCTAGACCGAGCATAGTTGGTGAATGAAAAGAGTTTTTAGTGTTGACCAAGATCAGTTGGGTATTGAAGATGTTCAGTGTTGACTGAGTCACTCAGGCATTTCAGTCATGGTCGAGCATTAAAGAAACTCAGTGTTAACCGAGTTGATTATTCAGTGTCAGCCAATTAACAGTGGTTTACATTCTATAATTAATTGGTTATATGAGGCTAACTGAATTATGATTTATTACTTATTTATAAGTATAGTCAAGCCAACTTGACAGGGCTTATCATATATATGAAAGGTCAAGTTTGGATTGAATGAGAGTGTGTGAAAAGTTTAAGACAAGAAGAAGTGTGGAATTCTGTGATATGAAGAGTGAAGGAAAAATCAGATGGGATTCTGATTCAGTATAGAAGACTCAGAGCTGCAATAGAATATTTGATCAGTAAGGATCTAGTTATAATCAGAATAGGGATCTGAATCAGCAAAGATATTTGCTTACACATACAGTTAAATTCATTATTACTTTCTAACAATTGTAGCAGTGATCTCAAATCTCTTAATAGAGTAGACTTAACAGTCTTTTTGTAAATCCTCTCACAAGGTAGCATTTCTATGTTGAAGTGTTGAAGACCTCTAACAAAGACACTCCTCACAGGGTGATTTAAATCCTTTAACATGGTCACACCTAAAAGTGTGTTTTTGTAACCTTTAACAGGGTTGGCTCCTAACAGGGCTCACTTCAGAAGAGTGAAAAATAGTAACTAGTTACATTGGTGGTTTTTCCCATATTGGGTTTCCACGTTAAATCTTGGTGTCACCTATGTATATCTTATTTATTTCATTCTTTATGTTTCTGTACCTAATCAGTAAAGTATAATTGCATTGGATATCATAAAGATTACTTTGACACCCGAGTTACAGAAGAATGTCTTAATTGACCGAGTAACAGTGTTATATTGTTTAAGACATCTAAGGGAAAAGGGATTTGTTTTGGAGTAACTGAGTCACCCCTCCCCTCTCAGTTACTTAACTCATTTCCAACAAAGTGGTCATCACCTTTTTGTGGTTATATAACATAATGATCGGAGACTCAGAAAACACACAACATAAGCAACCGATGAATACAAAACAATACAAGAACTAATCGAGATAAGATAATGGTTATAGATACTCCACAATATAAACCCAATTAGTAAAGAGATAAAATCATAAAATAATTCAAGTCCCAGAAGAAAAAATCCCTCCTAGGGCATCACTCTACCTATAACGACAATTAACCACAACAAAGGCAAAATGAAACTCCAATTAAAATAACATATCTATATATAATCTATCTTCTGACCAAATAATATAATTAACATTAATACGTATCCCAAATTATTCATGTGTTAATTAAAATATCCATAATCCCCAATCCATTATTATTAACTCTGGATCTTATAAATATATTCTAAATCCCTTTCTCATAATCGTACTCTTAAATTTAAATATAAATTTAATTTAAAAGTAATATATAATCCAAAATATAAGTCCTTAACGATTTATGTTATAACCTAAAGATTATAATTAATTAAACAAAATATTAATCAAATATAATTTAAAAATAAAACATTTAACAAAATTAATATAAATTAATTTATAACTCAAATAATATAAAATTATCTACATTAACTATCAATAAATATTAACTATAAACATTTATAAATTAATTAATATAAAAAATAAATTTTAAATTAATTACTCTAATCAAATTTTAAATAAATAATAAATAAGATAGTCATAACTCATTTTCAACTTAACCTTTACTTAAAATAAATAATAAAAGTAAATCTTAGTAATGGGGTTTACGTGGCTCCCACTCTGGTTTTCTTTTTGTTTTTCTTTCTTTAAAATAAATAAATAAATAATTTAATTTGTTTTTTAGAAATAAATATTATCTTTTTAATATTAATTTTTTTATTTTGAAATAAATAAATAATATGAATACAACCCTTTTATTAATATATCTTTAAAAGATACTAATTATCATATATTCAAAAAAATAAGTGTTTTTTTTTTTTAATTCAATGAAGAGGTCATATATATATAT
>MU225313.1:134083-161011 GCA_018584345.1 Thuja plicata
TATATATTTACATTATTGATTTTTTATTATTAAAAAAAATTAATAGAAGGAACATTCCAGCAAGATAAAAAATATATAATTATTTTTATTTTTATTCTAAGAAACAAATTGGTTTATTTCCTAAAACATATATTTTTAAACAAATATTCAAAAATAGTTTCCATCAAATTTGTGTGGTTTAATACTAAGGCTTTTAACAAAGTTCTAAAACAAACCCTAGCTAATTCGATTCAAGTTTTATAATGTTTTCAAACACAACCGTGGATTGTTTTGATCACCGATCTAAAACCCCTAATATTTAATTCAAAACCACAATTTTCTAATAAAGCCCCATATACCAGAGATCTGACAGGAAAGAAAAACCATAGAGTCATATCAATAACCCCATTCTAAGATTTTAACAAACACACAATAGACAACGAAGTACACACAAGGGGATTTCAGTATTTCAAATACATAGAAGACAAGGATCTGAATACTAGAATTCAATGAATTCAAACCCTACCTCAAACCTCCAGTTGACAGAAGCCACAAAGAACAATCCAAAACCTTGAAAATTCTAAGCTTTCACAATATCGTTCAATCCAAATCCAGAGCCAAAAACCTGTAAAAATCTATGCAAATCTGTGTGTGTAATATGGCCATAAGAAACCTGATAAAGAAAACCTACTCAATCTAGGGTTTCCAAACCGCATGCAACCCTAAAAGAAAACTCAACTGAAAACTCAGAAAAATCAGAAAAAAAAAAAAACATAACTCAACTTAAAATTGAGTAAAAAAATTAATTTATTTAATAATTGATAATTACAAGCACTTTCTAATATAGCCAATTAACTCAACTTTTTACTTTAAATTTATATTTTAATTTTAATAAAATAATGTGCAACTTTAATTGCATAATATTATTTAATTAACAAATAATATTTTACAATATTAATAACATGCAAATTGATAATAAAATATCAATTCATTAATTATACTTTTAAATCTTAATTTTGGATTTAATAATTAATTAAATCCTCTATTCCCAAAATTAGACTTTTTAATTAAGTCTTTTTAATTAACATATGTATTTAATTAATTTTCATTAATTAAATGACATCATATTTAATATTTCCAAATTTAATAAGATTTAATTATTAATTACATAATTAATCTCATAATCACTAAACCAACTAACACACAAATCACATCAAACCACATGACTAGACAACATGGCGACAAAATTGATTGAACCCAAAAATACCACAAACAAGCACAAGAGGAAAGGTTCATGAATGACATCACCTTGACGAATCCAGAAGGTAGGAAATAAGATACTTGTCCACTATTTCAGTACAATAATGGCTTAAGTTCAGATTTGGACCTATCTGTTATCTCCCCTCTCTTACCATTGAGATATTGCGATAAGGCATGCTCATCCTGACAATTCAGGGAAGTCGATGCCTGGAACCTTCAAACCTACATCACAAATTTGAGCATGTACACAATGTATATATAACAGACAATGATAGGTATCGGTCGAACATGTAGATCTCATAATGTAAGTAACTACGTCTCTGTCCTCTACCATATCAGACACATCATACAAAAATGTAAGATAAACATGCCACACAGTAATGTAAAAGATATATGCCAACCATACACATGCAAGTATGGGGTGAGTAAAATCATCCTAACATATGCATAATCATCATAAAATAACCAAAATATTCTGGCATCATTATTAAAAGTAAATTTATGGGTGGGCACTACATACACCTCCCCTAAAATTAGGCTTACTCCTGGAAACCGACAAACAAATAAATATTACAAGGTTTGCATAAAGGTGTTACAATGGTTCTCTTATGAATACAGTGCATAATTCAAGTGGGGACTTAGGTCCTTGACCCAAATGACCTACTATGATAAAACGCCCTAGTACCATTCTCTGTAATATCCTCCCTTACACATATTATCAAAGGTCCATAATGAACATGATAGAAAAAACACTTTACACAAAATTGAGCTAGCAGTATCAAACATTCGGAAAGTCATCACAAACAAAAAGAAAATGTCCAAGCAGGGGAATAATCAGTTTAACATTAAATCATAAAAGCACGTAGTGTCAAAAATAAATCAAGTGTGACGCGTGTCACAAAATAGATAGCAAAAAGAGAATCGGATGACTAGTCCAACATAAAGAAAGTTCAAAAATTTAATTCTAGTCCAAACACAATACGAATAAAACATCAAAACCTAAAATAAATAATGAATCATAAAATATTTCACATAACAAAGTGACTAGTATTAGCCACACTCAAGGGAGTAACCACTTCATGACACCTAAGAATACAACATCCTAGAGTGTTAGAGAATGTACCTAAACACAATAGATGGTCGTTAAGATAAGATGCATCAAACACAATAAACTAAACAATTTACAAATTGTTACATACAGATTATGAGTTACAATGGCCAACAACTAAACACCTAGTGGGCATACAAAATCTCAGAGTTCCCAGTGTAGAAACTCAGGCTCTGATACCAAGTGTAATGCCCCGCCAAGGAACCCAAGAGAGATTAACCTAAAATATATTACTAAGTTTGTAGAACAATTTTTTTCAAGAGTTACAATTGAATAATAATAACAATGTGGAAGCAATATAACATAAGGCAATACATACTCATAAATGCAACTCATTTATAGATTACAAATTCTGAGGGTTCCATGACGTAGAATTACATAAGTTAACTAATATACTATAAGAAATTAAATAATATAAAATCTTCATATAATTCAAATGAATAACAATAACATCATCTCATAAATAAAACCTAGATACAACTGATAACATAATGGACCAACATCCACTGCACAAGTTGCAGGGTATGTGGTAAAACCAAGTATTAAGTACAATACAATAGTCCAAGAATGTCATAACTGATGAAATAATACATAATACAAGATAAGAAAGATAAGATAAAGTTTCCAACAATGAAGAACAAGAAGGCACAACAGTATCAATGATCATCCAAGCATAAAGTCACAAACATCATATCTCAATGATAATCATATTCACTACCACCTGACCGTGTGGAACCAAAGGTTCACTCCCACCATGCTGAGGAGATAACAATAGGCACCACTCGGATAACAAAACCAAAGAAAGAAGTGAAAACTAAGCAAGGGGGTCCTGATAGCTCTCTAATTCTAGGGTAAACGACACATGTAGGAACCTAGACTATATATAGGAAGGTATCATCATATACGTCTAACCCTTAAGTCTCATCCTAGTAGTCTCTCTAGACTGTGACACTTAAGTGACCATAAATGGTATCAATGACTCCTCAACCAAATGAATCTATTATCTATGTCAGAACTATACCTCGCAGGGTTGCAAGCTTCATCTCATCCTCCATCTTAGCCTATACAAGTGCTCAAGCATGGGTGAGGTATCATATCTTATTAATTTATTTTAAACCCCTCAATTATGTATTATGTTGTCACTTGATTAAGAAAACTTACAATAAGCGATCATGGTTGTCACTTGTGGGCCCCAACACTTATTTCAAGCCACCCCCTACTACACAACTAGATAGCCTACCCTAATGCTCCAACCAAAAGAACCAAAAGAAAGAAAGAAAAAAAACCCAAAACCATGATTACTTCTCATAAATCATAAATTAAGGTAATTACCAAGGAAAATGATGGAGCATAAAAAATAACATATCATCCTATACAAAGATCCAAACTATCCATCCCATACTAGACATCTCAACAAAACAATACAAATTCACGTATCACATCACAAGATCAATGATCATGAAAACATCACAAGAAACCATCTCCAAACATGGTGTAACATAATCCATAAGATAATCATTCAGAATACTAAACCACCATAACAGTAGAAATAAGGTGACCAAGATAATTAGGAATCAACACAAAAGTGGTCATCACCTTTTTGTGGTTATATAACATAATGACCGGAGACTCAAAAAACACACAACATAAGCAATCGATGAATACAAAACAATACAAGAACTAATCAAGATAAGAAAATGGTTATAGATACTCCACAATATAAACCCAATTAGTAAAGCGATAAAATCATAAAATAATTCAAGTCCCAGAAGACAAAATCCCTCCTAGGGCATCACTCTACCCATAACGACAATTAACCACCACCAGGCAAAATAAAACTCTAATTAAAATAACATATCCATATATAATCTATCTTCTCACCAAATAATATAATTAACATTAAGTCATATCCCAAATTATTTATGAGTTAATTAAATTATCCATAACCCCCAATCAATTATTATTAACTTGGGATCTTATAAATATATTCCAAATCCCTTTCTCATAATCAAACTCTTAAATTTAAATATAAATTTAATTTAAAAGTAATATATAATCCAAAATATAAGTCCTTAACGATTTATGTTATAACCTAAAGATTATACTTAATTAAACAAAATATCAATCAAATATAATTTAAAAATAAAACATTTAACAAAATTAATATAAATTAAATAATATAAATTAATCTACAATAACAATCAATAAATATTAACTATAAACATTTATAAATAAACTAATATAAAAAATAAATTTTAAACTAATTAATCTAATCAAATTTTAAATAAATAATAAATAAGATAGACAAAACTCATTTTCAACTTAATCTTTATTGAAAATAAATAATAAAAGTAAATCTTAGTAATGGGGTTTATGTGGCCCCCATTCTGATTTTGTTTTTGTTTTTTCCTTTTTTTTAATTTCTTTAAAATAAATAAAAATAATTGTTTAATTTGTTCTTTTAGAAATAAATATTATCTTTTTTATATTCATTTTTTATTTTAAAATAAATAAATAATATGAATACAACGCTTTTTTTAATATATCTTTAAAAGATACCAATTATCATATATTCAAAAAAATATTTGTTTTCTTTTTAATTTAATAAAGAGGTCATTTCTATATATAAATATATAACAAATAATTATTTACTATATTGATTTATTATTATTAATTGTTTTAATAGAAGGAACATTCCAGCATGATGAAAAGTATAATTATTTTTATTTTTATTCTAAGAAACAAATTCATTTATTTCCTAATACATATATTTTTAACCAAATATTCTAAAATGGTTTCTACCAAATTTGTATGGTTTAATACCAAGGGTTTAACAAAGTTCTAAAACAAACCCTATCTGATTCGATTCAAGTTTTCTAATGTTTTCAAATATAACCTTGGACTGTTTTGATCACTGATCTAAAAACCCTAATATCCAATTCAAAATCACAATTTTCTAATAAAGTCCCATATACCTAGAACAGAGATCTAACAAGAAAGAAAAACCATAGAGTCATATCAATAACTATATTCTAAGATTTTAACAAACACACAACAGACAAGGAAGTACACACAAGGGGATTTCAGCATTTCAGATACATAGAAGACGGAGATCTGAATACTGCAATTCAAAGGATTCAAACCCTACATCAAACCTCCAGTTGACAGAAGCCACAAAGAACAATCTAAACCCTTGAAAATCATAAGCTTTCACAATATCCTTCAATCCAAATCCAGACCCAAAAACCTGTAAAACTCTGTGCAAACCTGTGTGTGCAATCTGGACAAAAGAAACCTGATAAAGAAAACATACTCAACCTAGGGTTTCCAAAGCGCATGCAACCCTAAAAGCAAACTCAACTGAAAACTCAGATCATAAAAATTTATAAAAAAAAAAAACTCAACTTAAAATTGAGTAAAAAAGAAATAACTTATTTAACAATTGATAATTACAAGCACTTTCCAATTTAGTCAATTAACTCAACTTTTTACTTTAAATTTATATTTTAATTTTAATAAAACAATGTGCAACTTTAATTGCATAATATTATTTAATTAACAAATAATATTTTAGCATATTAATAACATGCAAATTGATAATAAAATATCAATTCATTAATTATGCTTTTAAATCTCAGTTTTGGATTTAATAATTAATTAAATCCTCTATTCCCAAAATTAGACTTTTTAATTAAGTCTTTTTAATTAACATATGTATTTAATTAATTTTCATTAAGTAAATGACATCATATTTAATATTTTCAAATTTAATAAGATTTAATTATTAATTACATAATTAATCTCATAATCACTTAATCAATGAACACAGAGATCACATCAAATAACATGACTAGACAACATTGCGACAAAACTGACTAAACCCAAAAATACCACAATCAAGCACAAGAGGAAAGGTTCACAAATGATGTCACCTTGACGAATTCGGAAGGTAGGAAATAAGATACTTATCCACTGTTTCAGGACAATAATGGCTTAAGTTGGGATTTGGACCTGTCTATTATCTCCCCTCTCTTACCATTGAGATATTGTCATAAAGCGCGCTCATCCTAACAATTTAGGGAAGTCGATGCCCGGTACCTGCAAACTTGCATCACAAATTCAAGCATGTTCGCAATGTATATATAACAGATAATGATAGGGATCGATCGAGTGTGTGGATCTCGCAATGCAAGTAACTACGTCTCCATCCTCTACCATATCAGACACATTATACAGAAATATAAGATAAACACGTCACACAGTAATGTAAAAGATATATGTCAACCATACACGTGCAAGTATGGCATGAGTAAAATCATCCTAACATATGCATAATCATCATGAAAATAACCAAAATATTATGCCATCATTATTGAAAGTAAGTTTATGGGTGGACACTACATAATGTCTGTGAAATTTCTATTATCTCATCTTTGATTTCAATGATAATATTATCTTCTATGTTCCTATCTTTGGTGGCCAGCCTCGAAATGATCTTAAACCTAGAATACCTTGACATCACATTAGTTGATCTTGTTAGTCCATATGCAAGCATAGGATTGCTAGGGTTTCTCTGTCAGGAGTCCAAACTAGGAAATAAAATGTGCCTTTTTCCCCAGAATTTGGGGGCATTTTATTCACTTTGTTGGTGATCGTATTAAAATTTGTAGTAGGAGTTGGTTTTGATACTCCTATAAGATAGTTTTTTGTCATTAGTTTTTTCAAAGTCATGATAGTTGTATCGTCTTAAAATGGAAGCACTTCCATGTTAAGAACGTTTACCCCTCCTTAGGGGGTGTTTTAGACCATCATCATGTTGTCCACTCATTTTTGCACCCTCTCCATCTTCTGTGTCTATTAGGACCCTGATTGGGCCTCTCCAGACACTGTTTATCCCACCTAACACATTTTCCATGGGTTTTGACTCCCTGGGTCAAGGTCGACCTCAACCTTGACGTAGGTTAGGATCAACCTTGATCCTGACCTAGGTCAGGGTTGACCTTGACCCTAACCTAGGTCAGGGTCGACCTCGACCTTGACCCAGGTCCCCCTTTCCAATTGGAAATTTTGTTGGTTGTCGAGGGGTCATTCAAAAGTTCATTTTCCAGCTTTCGGGTCAGTTGTTTTGGGTGTTGAAGTGATGAATCTTAAATTATATTTAATATAGGTCCTCTTCTAGGGGTATAGGTCTAATTGTAATTTAATTCTCCTATGTAGGCCTCTCTAGAATATTGTGCCCTAGATTGGTATATAAGGAAGCCTTCTTCTCTCATTTTCTCTAACCATCAACTAAGCAAGAATCCAAGTGAACAAGACTAATTAATTCAAGAATCCATTATTATACATGTTCTCAAGCTTTCAAAGTTCAACTAAGGTTTTCAATTCTTCCTCTCAAGCACTCAAGTTCTCCATTGAAGATCAAGGATTCAAGCATTCAAGCCTTTGAAGGGATTTGGTTCAAGCATTCAAGATCCATCATTAAAACCCTAGATCTATCAATCATGTTGGTGTGATCTTCCTTCAAGATCCTTTGTGCATCCTCAAGATTCATTTATTCTTCCCTCAAGGAGGATTCCAAGCATACAATCATGGAGGTTTATGGTTTCTAATATTGAGCCCAAGTTTTCATATTTACATACTTATTTACATTCAAAATACAATTGCATATCTATTGAATATCATAGCTTCATTGTTAGATTTAATTCTACTACTTGCTAGCATTCTCTATTTCAATTATTGATTTCAAGGTTAATTCCTAAATCGGGGTTTGACTAAGGAAAACCCCTCCCCAGCAAAAAAACTATTTTTTTGCAGGTACATGTTCGAGATGGCAAATTCAAGTGCAGATCTGGATATCTTTTTTAGAAAGCTTTCGGGATCTGAAAATAGATTTTTTTTCAGACTGTGCAGGTTAAGGTCAACTTTCTATTTTGGGTTAGAATCGACATTATGTTTTGGGTCAGAATCGATATTTTTTTTAGGTCAAAATCGACCTGAGCTAGATTTGGAAAAGATTTCTCAGTTTTCTCCGTCTTTGTGTTCCTGTGCTCGATCTGGTTGCAGAACTTCCAAAAACTCAGTACAGACACCCAAAAATAGCATTCTTCAGATCTACTACATTTTGTGGTTTGTATTTTTCTTCTAATTCAATTCAATTAAGTTTTTAATCTATCTAGATCTATTACACATTATTTTCTATAGGATGGAACCTAGGGTTTTTCTCTTTATCTTTATTTTTAATAGGTTGACTCATTTATGCATTGATCCTTTCGTTGGGTTTAATCAATTTGGATCTTCCCTTTATGAATTTAGGGTTAAGAGGGAAATCTTATCTTTCCACACCCCACACACATACATCACACCATATATACAATTATTGCATTCTTCCTATACATTTTAGTGACCTTACATTCCTATATATCATATTATTATATCCCACATCTCATTTCCTTCTACACATTCCAATTTTATATCTTACAATAGTGAATGAAGATAATCAGTAAAAGGAATAATACACTAAGGCAGACAATCGGTAAAGAAGAGTATCAAAGACATTGAGAACTGAACAGTTATTAGCACCGAGCTAAGCAGTGAAAGTTACCGATCAATGTTAGTCACTAAGAAGACATTATGTCACCGAGCAAGATCAGAGCACATTACCAAATATACCAGAGACAAAATAACAATTCAAATTTGATACATTGAACCTGGACGCCGAGTGAGAAATTTTTTATGGTATTCAAGGTAAAAGCTAGGTAGAACATTGGGATTGCAATAATATTATTGCACATGATCACAAGGAAACTCAGCCAATGAAAGACAAGAAGGATCTAAATTAGGTTAACTTCCTTAAGATCATATAAAAGGAAAAGAACATGAAGATGACAGATAATGGTGAAAATTTCAGAGACAGAATCAGTTACAGCAACAGAGCAAAAGGAGTTAGAATGCAGAAGTTCTAAGGTGCAAAATAGATAAGTTACCGAGTGCAGAATGAGGTAATGCACTTATAGAGAATAAAGAGTCTGAACAACATTATGGTTGATGCATACTTGTAGGAATTTTTGTAATAGTTAGGAGATTTCAAATCACATTCACTTGTTAGACCCTAATATGTCTTATTTTATAAATCCTCTAACTGGTACATCTGTTGGATGAGATATTGTAAAATCCTTTAACAAGGTAGACTACATAAGTCTTTTTTGTACTCCTAATAGGGTAAGCTATTATAAGTAGCTAAAATTGTAGCTCTAACCGAGAAACCTTTATACTGTAGTAGTGAAGGATTTTGGGTGTCATCCCCACCACATTTTTTTCCTCTAACAAAGGATTTTTGCGTGGCCAAAAATCATGGAGTTATGTGTCATGGTTTTCTAATTTACTTTACATGATTTTCAATGTTTTTATGAATAGTATTCATTTCTATGAAGAGTAAAGAATAGTAGTTAAAAAAATTATATGTATTGATTCACCCCTCCTCTCTCAGCACTTACCTTTCATAGATTAATTCAACAATTGGTATCAAATCCTGGACTCTTGAGATAAGGGTTTAACCACCTGAGATTAAAGATCCTGACTATGGAAAGTTACAAGCAATCTAAGGAGATGGATAGCCTTGAGTTTAAGTTGGAGAGTGCATAAGAAGTGATTGAAGATCTAAAAAATTAAGATATAAAATTTCTTAAAAGTGAGAAAGAAGTTGTGCAGTGAACTAAAATATACACAAGAGCATGTTGATACTCTTGAGACAGCATCTTAAAGTAGTCTGAGTTATGAAGTTGATTCGGCCATTGCAGAACTCATGGAAAATAACAAGAAACTCACCGAGCAACTAAACTTGGAAAAGATAGATCAAGAAACTCAAGCATTAAGAATGAGTGAGATACTTGACTCTAAGGGAGAAGTTGAAGTTGCATTTAAATTATCTGGAGAAGACAAAAGATAGTTTGAGACAAGAATAGCTGAGAAAGATAATGAGATCATGAGGATATAGCAAGTACACTATAATATGACCTCTCAACTAGTGAGATCAAATCTAGAGTTGACCAGGAAAGAATTTGAGAATCAAGCACTGAAGTGGGAAGCTGAAAGATTGGCCAAAGAATTGAAATATGGAAAAGAAGCCAATGAGGTATTAAAGAGAAATGAAGTAACACTGAGATCATTAGATGCATTTATTAAAGTTTAGAGACAACCAAAGGACAAAACTAGACTAGGATTCAATAGTGAGAGCACTAATGAGAAAGGAGAGTCCTCTAAAGTAGCTGACAATGAAGACACTTCTACCCCACCGAAGTCAAACAAGCCTAGTTGCTACTACTATGGGAAACTTGGACATACTGTAAATGTATGTAGAAGAAAAAGGGGTAAGTTACCGAGTTCACCTAAGGTTGATAGATATTTCTATAACTACAATAAGTATGGGGATGGAGCACTTGAATGCAGATCAAAGACTAAACAATATAAGAAAGCCAAATTTTGGTGGCTACTATAATAACTTCAATAATTATGGTCATAAATCTGAATAATGCATATCACAAAAGAGAAATGAAAAATGGGCACCAAACCAATAGAATATGCCAAGCAACCGATATGATACATCTATACTATGGGACTATAACACAGGGATGTCATGTTTAGTCTGTGAAAGATATGGTCATATTTCTACAAACTGCATGTTGCTACATGTAAAGAACAATAGAAGATCTTGGAGAAACCCTAGCATGGCATGCTTCCATTGTCACAAGCTAGGTCACCTTTCCAAAGACTATAGGTACCAAGGTAAATCTCCTACTGAGGAAGAAACATCTGAGAAACCAAAAGTAAATGTTGAAGAAATGAAAGTTCATATGAATAAGACATGGAGAAGAAATACTATGGATGATGGAACATCATTCAAGACAATTGAAGGCACCTCATCCTCAGGCTCAGGTGCAACTGACTCTACCTAATCAATTACGAGGTATGAGTAGGAAGTACATTTTAAATATAAAATCTTAAATTAGTTCCTAATATATGTGTAGAGATCCATATGAGCATACTTAGATGCATTTGGATACATACCGTTGAGCTTATGATTCATAATTTATTTGGTGAAAGGAATTATAATGTTAAATCATTTGGTAAAAGGAGATGACAAAGGTAATTGGTAAAGTAAGTTGGCAGAGCATTATTATTATTATGACTGTTGAAAACCCTAAACCAAGAAAAAACTATGAATAGATCTCATCGTTTATTATTGTTTCTTACCACTTTCTAGAGCATTGTGAATAGAGTTGTAGAATTGAGTCTTCAAGCGAATTTGAGTGATTGTGAAATTAATCCTAAACTATTTTGAGCACATTTGAATCTACTTAAGGTATTTGTGGTGTTTCCCTAGTTGTGTTGGTGCAACCAAGTCATAGATGCAAACCCTAGTTCAAAATATTTGTGTTTGACAACAATATATGGCCCCGAAAGCTCAAAACCTCATTATAGTTGAGAATGTTGAGCATGTGAATCCTAAGTATAAACTACTGCCTACTAAGGAAGCTAAGCTATAAATGATGGGAGCACCTTTTTCCAATCTAAAAAGTCCTATTAATCAAGGATGTTTTCACATTCATCCATTGTAAAGTTGATGATATATGTGAAGCGTAAATTGATTCATCTTACCAGAAGTTATGTGCAGATGGGAAACTAAATAGAAATCATGTTCATCTGGATTCAAAAGGTTTGACACATGCCTTGTATATCTTGAGGGTATTCAAAACTGAGTGGATAAGGATGGTCCTTAGCTGATTACATGACTAATTTATGTGGCTAGATCAACCGGTGAAGATCACAAAGGATGTTTTGCACATTGTAACAGGTTATCTGATTGGCAACAAGCCTAAAGCTATCAGACAGATTAAGAAGAAAAAGTTGAGTGATTTAACCGAATCCAAATGGGATGGAAGAGGTCTAAATATTTCTACTATTGAAGACCTCAAGTTGAAATTTGCATGAAACATCTTGTCCTACTGTGCATTCCAAACATCCTGTGTGGACAGTGTACCTTGCAGAGCTATTTATTTGGCTTACAAGATTGAAAAGAAAGATATGCAGATTGACCTATGTGAGATATTTTTGAAACAACTTGAAGACAACATGAACACTATAAGGAAAGAAAAGACAAACACATTAAATTTCAGATCACTACTGGTATGCATATACTTTTATTTTGAGAACTTCTTTCCATCTATTGGAAATGTGGCATAGAATGTTGATAAGCCTATCAATTATCAAATCAGTGAGTACAGTTAGAAACTGATGCAAAATGGAGAGAGATATTCAACATCAAAAAGATTGAATATCATGCTGAGAAAGAAAAAGATAACACAACCAATGAAGTTGTCAAAGATGATGAAGGTAAGAATAATCCTATTGATTTGACAATTGACACCGATGAAGTTAACATTGAAGCTATTACTGACAAGGATCTAGGAGATGAAATATCACAAGATGAAGATGTTATGACAACCAAGGACACCGATATAGAACCAATAAATGTAAGTGATAAGGATACTACTAGTCCATTCATGCAGTCTATATTGGAACAAGTACAAGATTATCACACAACTCAAGGTGATAGTGTTACATCTATAGATACAAAGGAGGCAACCACCAAACCTCAAAAGGAAATAGAACAAGTAGCAACAAATCAACCAAAGGAAATAGAGAAAGAGAAGGAAAAGGAAATAGAGAAATAAAAGGAAAAGGTAACCGAGAAAGAGAAAGAAAAGGAAAAGGAATAAAATAAGGAAAAGGAAGTTGAGAAAGAAAAGAACACTGAGAAGGATACGACTACTGAGAAACTAGCATCACTAAACACTGAATCAGTTCCCCCAACCAAGTCAATTACACAGCAAAAAGAGCCTGACAAAGATGAACCAAAGGAACAAAGTGAACATAAGGAAGCCAAGAAAAAACAAGGTGAGAAGAAAGATAACATAATACAAGAGAAAAAAGCAGAGGAGAAACAGGAGGAAAAGAAGGAAGAAAAAAAACATGAAGAGTAGAGAGCTAGAACTAGTGCAATAGAGAAAACATCTGATGCACTAAAGGCATCACATTCAATAAAGAATTCACCAAGTGGAAGTATGTTAGAAAAGAAGAAGAAATCAAAGAAGAGGAAACATGTAGATATGAGCCAATCGATCATTTTACCAAATTTTGACTTATCTACTATGAGCCCTGATGAAATGTTTTAGTATGCAGAATTGGTGAGACTTAAGGGAATGCAAAATAAATTACTTCAAAAGAGGATGAAGACTGATGTATTGGAAAGTGTCAAGGATGTATTACAATAAATTGTCCCATATTCCATTGTTGATAAAACATAAGATATCATTTTTCAAGTAGAAGGACTAGTGAAACAATTCCTAAATACAAATCAAGTCACTACCAACTACATGATGAAAGTTTATTCGAGGAAGATGGAACTACAAATGATTGAATCAATCCTAAAAAAAAAATAGTAGAGAAGGTATCAATTTCTGAGGCCTCTATCAATATTGAGACAAAATTGTCTCATATTCTTTCAATATTTCACAAAGTATGTTTCATTTCCCACTTTATCAAAGATATAAGGAAGAAAGATGAGTGTGTTGATACCGAGCTAACTAGGTAGCTGAAAAATGTCACTACTGAGCCTGGTTCTTTTCAAGTCTATTACTCAAGGTTGAATCACTTGATGGGGATGCAGTAATAACTAAGACGAGAAGAAAACAAGAGAAGTATGGAACTTCTAGAGCTACAATCAATTTTGATCCCCCACATTGAATCAATGCAAAGGCATTTGAAGAAGGCCAAGGATTTGGTCAACACCCTTGATGGTAGTTCCATGGATACCGTCATTGGAATGGCAATTGATGTTGCTTCTCAAATTTTTATACTTAAAACACTCAAAGATGCATGGGAGTCATCTCTAGTGGATGTATAAAAGAAGTGTACTCACATTTTTATAAGGTATACTTTTATCCTACCGAGCACTAAGAAATTTTGGTTTTGGCATATTTTTCAAAAAAATGGATAATATAATATATATGGATATAGTACATAAGGGAGATATAAGTATGTGTATAGGGGGAGTTACACAATATTTTGAAAATTTTAGTCGAGCTATGATATGTTATGAGAAGTAATTATCTAAGGAGGAGTTGTACAAGAGATGTAAAAATTTTGATTACTTTAAAGTTTTTGTCAAAATGCCAACTAATGAAAAAGTGGGAGATTGATACTCCTATAAGATATTTTTTTGTCATTAGTTTTTTCAATCATGATAGTAAATGAAGATAATCGGTAAAAGGAAGAATACACTAAGACAGACAGTCGGTGAAGCAAAGTATCAAAGACATCGAGCACCGAACAGTTATTAGCACCTAGTTAAGTAGTGAAAGTTAGCAATCAGTGTTAGTCACTGAGAAGATGTTATGTCAGTGAGAAAGATCAAAGAACATTAACAAATATACCAGAGCCAACAGAAAAATTAAAATTTGATACATTGAACCTAGACGTCAAGTGGGAAAGCTTTTACAGTATTCAAGGTAAAAGTTAGGTAGAACATTGGGATTGTAATAATATGATTGCACATGATCATGAGGAAACTCAACCAATGAAATATGAGTATAATAAATGCATTGGAAATGTAACCAACCTTTAATATAACAAATGATGGTGAAAATTACAGAGACAGAAGTAGTTATAGTGACAAAGCAAAAGGTGAATTTGGTTATTCGGTAGCCTTTGTTCTTGGTTCTAATAACCAAATTCACCTTTTGTTGTTCTGGTTCTTGAAACTTTCAATCTGATCCATAGATGTGCCCGTAGGTTTCACTCATCCTCTCTTCTATATTCACATATGTATAATGAATGATTGAACATCATCTATTTATAAGATGGATTGACTTCATCAAGTTTCACAAAAAATAATGTTAACTCTAAGATCAGGTTTACAACTTTACCTTGATCTCCTAGTCTATGTGTTTTAAATTAGTTAGACTGATTAAAGCACTTACATTCATTTTTATTGTCCCTAAAGAAATGGTTTTAAAAAAACCAAGATTCTATAAATAGAATAAGATTGTTTTATCTGACGTGGAAGTCAGATCCACTTTTTGCAGGATGCAACTGACTTTCGGTTTTTGATGGTCGGTTATGCTCTGAAGTCACTTGATTGTCTTTCAGGTTCCTTGCTTGAACTATTCTCTTATTTTTCTCTTTGACTATCTCTTGGGTTGCACTATATCCTACATGTCAGGTTCCTTCTATCAGGTTCCTCTTTATCCTTTCCACTTTGCAATTTTGGGTTACACACAAAACTATGTCATCGGTTTTCTTTGTACTTAGACATTTTCGGTGATCTCTTGTATCTTCATTTTTGGTTTTCTCTTGTTCCTGTCTTTTGGTGTATGCTTACCAAAAGTGTTTTTTGCATACTAATGTAAAATCAATTCCATCAATCCCCCCTTTGACATTAGTATCAAAAACTGATGTGTAAAATATTAACAAAATGTTAAGTATGTACAAAATATATAATCCTTAGTCATTTTATGACTCCCCCTATGTATATGTCGGTATATCATTAGTTTCCCCTTTTTTGGTAGTACTGTATAGTTGTCTACCTATTTGTACATATCATATATTTCCCCCTTTTTGATATTAAGGGCAAAGGTGTATACCTTATAGTTTATAAAAAATGTGAGAGTGTGAAGACTTCATTTCTTCCATCATCTTCTCTCATTGTTCCTTCAAGTTCTCTAGATCCATGTGCTTGAGTGTGATCTTGGAATTCATATCGTAGATGTTGTTTTCTATAGACATCTCAGGGGTTTCTATCAGTTGTCTTGTTGAACTGATGTGTTGTTGAAGTAGTGTTAGATTTGGTAGAAGTTGAGCTTGGAGCTCAGTAACTTCTTCCCTGAATTGTGTCTCTGCTTCCCACAGTTCTTGCCTTAACCTTTTGGTCTCAATAATCTTTTCATAATACAACTTAATTGCATTTTCTCTGGTGGTTAAGTTGTTAGCACTATTATCTAGATCAAAATCTAACTTTTCTATGTTTTCACTATGCTCTTTAGTGAACTTTTCCAGTGTTCTTAGTTGTTGAATCAAGGAAATAGCTTTAGTGATAATTGGATCTAATTTACTTATGAATTCTAAAAGATTTACCTTGTTAACTGCCACCTCTTGGCTGATGTTCTAAACAATTTTTTGTTGGTACTTCTACTCTACTCTCTCTTCAATTGCCTTCTCTACATCAATGTACTTTGTTGTAATGGCTTTGGTGAGAGTGGCTAGTTGATCAAGTATTATTTTATTCTTATCAACATCACTGTCAGGTACAATCTGGTGCAAGATGTCCCTTGTTTTTTCTAGCACCATGGATTCTTGGTGTTTCTTCCTCAGCTTCTTCTTTAATACCTTCCTTTGGCATATTTCACCGTATTCTTTCAATGCTTCATAATCAAGTGTGGTTGGGTCACATTTGGGTATCTCAATAATTTCATCTAAAGTGACTTTAGACTTACTCTTTTTGGATTTCTTCTTTTTCTTTAGAATTTCACTTGAGTGCAAAACCATAGCCAATTTCTCAGTTTTGTCTGTTGTGCTTGATGAAGTTACTTGTGGTGCTTCTTTTTGCTATTTTTTTTGGTGTCAGCTTGTCATTTTTCTCTAGATGTATCCACATTAACCTTTACTTTATCAGTAGCAACTTTTTTGGTATCCTCAGTAGTGCCATCTTTGGGTTTATCTCCTTCATCAATGTCCTTATCCACTTCATTTGTCTTTGTTTATGCATCCTTCTTTGTTGTGTCTCCATCTTCTTTCTTTGATTCTCCTTCTATAACCTTATTTGTTTTGGTCACAATGTGAGTGTCTCTGATGTCCTTCTGATCATCAATGTTGTTTTTCTTTCCTTCTTCCCCTACATCCTCAGGAATTCTTGAATTTTTTTAGGTGACTTGTCTTTTTCTTGTAGAATGTTGATGGCTTGTATCAATATTGGCATTTTTCCTGGTATGTTCACCTATGCAGTATCAGATGTTGTGTCCTACTCATCGGTTGTGTCCTTGGTAACATTGATATCTTCATCTTTTTGTACCTCTTTTGCTGGATCATCGGTCATTTCAATGATTGTGTTATCCACAATGGTGTCTTTGGTTGTGTTTGGTCATGTCTCATCTGCAACATCTATATTTTTGTTGCTGGTTATGTCTTGTTCTTCCTTGTCTAACTCAACTAATGTGTCATCTTTTCCATCTTTGATAAATATCTATTCTTGATTTTTCTTATTAACATCTTTCTATTGTAGGTCTTTCTTCGGGATAGCTTCCTTAATAGATCTATTGAGTATTTTACTCCATTTATTGTGACTTTCTTGTTCAAGCTCTATAAGCTTCCCTTCAAGAAATTTGTAGGCTCTCATCTTGGGTGAGAGCTCCTTTTTATGTCTCTCCGTCATCTCATTAATTTCTTCCCTCTTGGATTCTGGAGGCATAAGAGAAACAAGTAATCTTTCTCTTATCTCCTTTTCATTCTTTAGTGCAAATGTCCATATAGCATATAATCTGTCCAAGAGTTCCCTTGGTATATTATTACCTTCAAACTAAATCGATACATACTTGAATTTATACATCTTTGCAATGATGGCATCTTCAACTTTGTTTTGATCTTCTGGGTCAAGTTTTAACCATGTTCTGATCTTAGAATTTGTAATCGATCCTAAAATTGCAATATATTTGCATACCTCATCAATGCTTTATGGAACCTTGATCTTTTCTGCTTCTACACCTTCATCTTTCTTAGTGTCCTCAATGTCTTCTCTAGTTCTGATGATCTTCCTTATTCTTTTGTTTGGCCCTCTTTTTGGTGTAGCTGATTTCCTCTTGTAGGTTCTTACTTGTCCTTTCTTCAAAGGTGAAGGACTTGAATCCTTAGTTGTTAGTCTTCTTGTTCTAGAAGTAGCTATGGTTCTTGGCTTCTTGGTTGGTGGAGGAGGTGGTGAATCTGACTCTGTGGCCTTAGAGTCATTCTTTTCTATAGCTTCACCAATGGGTGACTGGCCCTTGGTCTCTTCTTCCTTGTCAGCTTCTTCTTCATGTTTAGTTTCTTCCTCTGTTGCCGACAGTATTTTCTTGAGGTTCTTGACCATTTTGTCCTTTTTCCTAACAATTTGCTTTACAACCAGGCCAAATTTGATTCTTGATTTGGCCTCTTCATAAGTTCCAAACTTAGATTGTCTCTTATCTAATAGTTCATTTATCAATGCATCGATTGCCTTGGATGCTTGATCAATATTTAACTCATACTCTAATGGTTGTAGCCATGTTGTTCTTGATACAACAGGCTTGATATAAGTGTGGTCTTTATCAAACATGAAACATATTTCATCTTTAAACTTCTCAATAAGTTTCTCAAGGATCCTTACCCTCTTCTGCATTCAGTCCTTGAATACAGTAAAGCATTCATCCATGACTATTTCAAAATTGTCTCCCAGTAATGTTATGTGTTCACTGATCTACATGGTGACTGGCCTTGTGAATCCCATTTTACATCTCCTATAGATGGAAATGTTTCTTTAAAGTAAAAGAAAATACACATGATAAGTGATCCAAACTTACATGTATTTGTTTTAGCATTTCTTATAGTCTTGAAATTCTCTTCTAACTAGTTCAGTAGAAGTTTAGATAAATCCAACTGAGTTTCCTTCTTCACAATCTTATATGTTGTATCTACTGCACTGGATGCTATGTTGTTCATCCTGTTGGCTTGAAAGAATTTTTAGCCCAGGACACATGCTCTAAATTTCATCTCATCATTGGTAATAGTGGATACCTTCAATCCTCTACCATCCCATTTGGCTCCTGTGTTCTTTTCAATCTCAGCCTTGGGTGGGTGCTTCAGTTTTTTTACCTTTTCGGTTACAGGATAACAAGTGACTACATGGATAACAACTCAGGTTATCATCTTTGGTTCATCCAGCCATAGTTTGTTATTGTGCATTTAGCTCAGTACTAACTGAATCCACTCAGTTTTGAAAACTTTCGGGGATAACAGGGAATTTTTTAGCCCTTTCACCTCTATGTGTTTATGCTCATCTCTTATGGATACATCTTCATTACATAGCTTCTTATAAGCTTGTTCTACCTCTAAATCACCAATTTCTACAATTTTTGCAATGGATTTATTCTTGTACGTCTTCAACAAGAAAAACCCTAGCTGGTATTCGGGTTGTGAGGCAACCTCAGGATAAATCTTGTATTGTGGTTCCTCACATGCAGAATGTTTGAAAAGTTTAACGTCATCCTTCTTGGTGTTCTTTGATTTGGTGGTTCTTGAAGTCGTGGCCATTTTTAAGATTTAGGGCTTTCTGAGAAACGCATAAAATAGAGTTTTTGCTTTTTGTAGAACTTACTGTTTACACCAGTAGTGGTTTCTAATCTTCTTGGAGTGCTCTGTGTTGAGTTGTACTTTCTCTATGATCCTATCATTGTTTGCACAAAATTCACTCTTGTCGCTTTGCTCTGGTCGTGGTGAACAATGAGACCCTTTTGTCACCTTTTTATAGTTGTTTTCCCTAAAAGGAGAGCCATTAATGATTACCTACTCCTCGGTGTGCAAAGATGGAGTTCGTTGGTTAAGACATTAACTTCCCTTTTTGGTATTAATACGATGTTTCAGGGTATTCGTTATACCTCTTGCTTTTACCGATGGGTTTTGGTGTTGCAAACAGCTTGTTCACTTTGTTTGGTTACCAAAAAGTCTCGATTTACACTAGCAACTTTGCTTTCTCATGTTAATCGATGCTTCTTGGTAAGTGTAGGTAGTTTTAGCTTTGAGCGTATACTAATGGATTTCGGTATGTATGCTTGATAGCATAGTTATCACAGATTTTAAAAAGTAATATCATGATGCATCTTTACTTATGCTAATTTGGCATTTTATCAACATATTATGGAACTAATGTAAAATAATACATAGTGTAATGAAGTTCCATACTTACTTGTCTTTCTTAGGTGGGGGTGGTGATGTCACCAGATCCATTGGATGGGGTGTCACCATTTGCATTTCTCCGTCCAGCTTCATCATTGTTTGAAGCTCTTCTACACATTTTGTCTCTCATTCTCTAGATGTCTTCAATGGTTTTTCCATTGGGATATGTCTTGGTCTCTACAGTCTTTCTTGAGATGACCAACTTTATGATAGTGTAAGCATGTCATTCTGGGGTTAGTCCAGCCTCTAGACTTTCTAGTCTATTATCTCATATAGTTTGCAGCAATGTGACCAAATCTTCCACATGTTGTACAATTTGTCCAAGTGTTGTAATCCCATACATACTAGTTACCAACTCTTTTCGGTTGATAGGGATTTTCTTGACCTTTAGGATTCCATACTTGCCTTTTCTTTTTCCAGCATTCAAGAGTTGTGTGCCCATTCATTTGGCAAGTAGGATAGTATTTTTCCATATAGGTTTCTTTCTTTGGTTGTTTCATCTTAGACTTACATTCATATACTTTATGACCTTTCTTGTTACATTTATAAAAAAATCCTATGAATGAAGATGTAGATTTAGGAATACCTTTCATTTTTCCTCTATATACATTTGATGTGTGGCCTTGCTTTACATAGTGATTGCATGCCATCTTTCTTGGTCTTGTATTTGCATAGACATTATTTAGATCAGTTTGATTTGATGATTCTCCATTCTCAGTAAAACCTAGACCGATGTTGTTGTTGACTCTTTGTTGTCCTTCAAGAAAATCATCCATTCTTTTATTATTTTCTTTAGCTTTCTTGATAATTTCATTATGTTTCTGTTGATTTCTTATTTCATGTTTCAAATTTTCATTTTCATCCCTTAGCTCCCCGATAGCTTCTATTCTTTCAATGAGTTCAACATTTATTCTATTTTCCTCTTGACTCATAAATATAATACGATTTGTAATCTCTTGGTGATGCTCTATGAGTTTATGTATTTCATACTCTTTCTCATGTAGCTTTTCTGTAATCTTTGTTCTATCATCAATAGCTAGTGTTCTTTCTTATTCATCTTGTCTAGCATTGTTCATGACATCAATCATTCTTACCATTTGTGTCTCTTGACTAATTTATAGAGATTTTACTTGTCCAGCCAAATGTAGATTGATTTTAGTTAGGCTTGTGATGCTCTCTTCTAATGTTTCTAATGCTTTGCTTGTAGTTGATCCTGAAGACT
The DNA here is from genome assembly GCA_018584345.1 of Thuja plicata. Classification (NCBI taxonomy): domain Eukaryota; kingdom Viridiplantae; phylum Streptophyta; class Pinopsida; order Cupressales; family Cupressaceae; genus Thuja; species Thuja plicata. Next base: position 155,668 of record MU225313.1, read on the forward strand.
CAAAGAAATCCGATATCTCTTCCTCATGATAATTTGTCTCATTATAGCAAGATTCCATAATCTTTCTTTCATCTAACAGGTGTCTCATATTGATTCTAGCTTCTTTATACTGCTCATAGAACATCTGAATTTCTAGCTTCTTATTCTCAATATTTTTATTAAGTATGTACTTCTCCATTGTATGATATTTTCTCTTAAACCTTAAAGCTTTTCCAAATAAGAGACTTATCTATGATACCAATTTTTGGAATTAATGGGAAGTGTGTACTGAGAGGGGAGGGGTGAATCAGTACCCCTAAAACTTGTGTATCCTTTAATCAATTAACCTTTGTTTAATCAATTGTTTATCCAACCATTTGATCTATACTATCCTGATGTAAGATATATCAATTCAAAAACTTAACATACATGTGAACATTCATAGAAACATTCATGAAAGTAATTGACACATAGCACAAGATATGATATCACAGAAAACTCTTGTTAGGAAGTAAAAACTGTGGTGGGGATGGCACCCACAAATTCTTCACTATCTACAGATTGGAAGGGGTCGGTTAAGGCTTACATTTGATCACTTCTGATGATATACCCAGTTAAGAGTATCTATGGAGACCTGTTAAATTCTACTCGGTTAAGAGCTTTAGAAACACTATTGAGTGTGCACTCGGTTAAGAGATTTATAGTTGGACTGCTAAATCCACCTTCCTTGAACGGATTTTTACACTTTGCTTCACTTGTTAGAATGATAGAAAATTATAATTTGACCTGGTATATGCAATATCCTATTGGTTATTACATATCCATTTAATTTTACATGAATAAATATATCACTTAATGTGATTGAATAATACCTCTGATTCTCGATAGCCTATGTTCCTTGTTCTAATAACCAAATTCACCTTTTGTTGTTCTGGTTCTTGAAACTTTCAATCTTATCCATAGATGTGCTCATAGGCTTCATTCATCCTCTCTTCTATATTTACACATGTATAATGAATGATTGCATCATCTATTTCTAAGATGGATTGACTTCATCAGGTTCCATGAAAAACAATGTTAACTCTAAGATCAGGTTTACAACTTTACCTTGATATCCTAGTCTATGTGTTTTAAATAAATTAGTTAGACTGATTAAAGCACTTACATTCATGTTTGTGTCCCTAAAGAAATGGTTTTAAAGACAAATCAAGATTCTATTTAAATAGAATAAGACTATTTTATTTGACGTGGAAGTCAGATCCACTTTTTTGTGGGCTGCAACTTACTTTTGGTTTCTAACGGTCGGTTATGCTCTGAAGTCAGTTGACTGTCTTTCGGGTTCCTTGCTTGAACTGTTCTCTCGGTTTGCTCTTTGACTATCTCTCAGTTTGCACTATATCCTGCACACCAGGTTCCTTCTTTCAGGTTCCTCTTTATCCTTTCCACTTTGCAATTTCGGGTTACACACAAAATTGTGTTATCAGTTTTCTTTGTACTCAGCCATTTTTGGTGATCTTTTGTATCTTCATTTTTCGGTTTGCTCTTTGTCCTATCTTTTGGTGTATGCTTACCAAAATTGTTGTTTTCATACTACTCAAAAATTAATTTCATCATTTTTTCCTCTAAAAAGGATTTTTGTGTGACCAAAAATCATGGAGTTATGTGTCATCATTTTCTGATTTACTTTACATATTTTTCAATGTTTTTATGAATGGTATTCAGTTCAGTGAAGAGTAAAGGATAGTAGTTAAAAATTGTATAAGTATTGATTCACCCCTCCCCTCTCAGCACTTACCTTTCCATAGATTAATCCAACAAGTTTTAGACAACCCTCCTCCACTTTACAAAAAATATGAAATTTGTTCCCACTCAAGGGAAATTGGGTGGGGCTAGGAGGCAGACGACCCCGCAGAACCCTAGTGTTTTAAATCTTATTTTTACGTAGTTGCACCAGTTGCCAATCTTCTAGAGTTGGAGGAGGAGGGGGAGCCCTACTCCTATCATAAGAGGCAGAGAAACCAATATTTATTTCCAAATTAGGAAGCACATAAATTGTTCTATTGAAGACATATTGCTTCGACCACAACCTAGGATTCATTTCCGAAAACCCCTAGAGGCCACAGGAACCATCGGAAAGCCAGGGTTTAAAAAATGTAGGAGCCCTAGCCATAGAATGGATGGATGAAGCTCTGGAAGAACCTATATAAGAACTTGAAGTGAGGGCTTGGAAAGCAGCAGTAGAGGGAGAGAAATTAACAACATCAGACCCATGAAAAGGAGAAACCCCCAATCCCTGATTCCAAACTTCATAATCAGAAAAAGGTAGAGAATAGCAAAAATTGGAAGCCATTTTTTTGCATAGTACTTTTTTAATTATAGAGATTTATTAAGAATCATTTATTGAATAATATTTATAAGATATTTTAGATAATGGTAATTTTATATTTATTGATGTGTTAATCACCAAATATTAATGGTTATTATTATTATAGATATTTTAATTATTAAATATTAATAGGTTTATTATTATTTAAATATATTTTTTATGAGAGCACAAAAGATATTATTAAAATAAATGTTATAAAAATAATATTAAGAGAATTTATTGTCTTGTTTTAATTGTATTATTGAAGAAAATTATTAAGTTTCTAATTTAAATTAATTGATACATTTTCAATTATACATTTTAAATTTATTTTTAAATCTATATTTTGTTATGAGGAAAGTATTTATTATTGAGAATTTAATCTAGGAATTTCTATATGATGTTGTGTCATTTTTTGAGAATTTTTTTATGATTATTTGAGAAAGGATTAATTATATATTTTAATTCAATTTAATTTATTGTTTTGATGGATTTTAATTTAGAGATATTTAATTATTTGTAAATCCATATCTTTAATTGTGAAGGAAATATTTGTCTTTTAGGGAATTTAATTTGTGATTATTGAAGTCATGTTATCATATCACATTAAAAATATTGAATCTTCCAAATATTTCACTAAATGGGACTTCTTTATTCATGATAATGATGACATGTAACTGATTGAATGTTTGATAATGTTAAGTTGAAGATGATGCAAAAAATTAAATCAATTAATGGTTTGTATTGTCATTGATGTCAACTTGATATCATCTGTATGGTCATATACATAATGCCAAAGACTTCAGAGAATCAATGGAACAGAGGTTATGCTTTCAGCAATACATAAAAGTCAAGTATTCACCAAGTGACAGACTACACCAGCGAAGTGCACACCATCAGTAAAGACAGAGATAAAGTCACAGTGATGCCTGACGAGTAGAAGACAGTGTTGCTCGACGAAGCAGAATCACAGGATGCCCGACGAGCTGAAAACAGTGTTACCTGACGAGAAAGATCCAATGATGCCCAACGGACAGAGATCCTGAAGCTAACTGAAGATACACTGATAGAATTGGCAGTTGTCACCAGCAGCGAACTACATAATTGACTGACAGAACAGAGAGATCAGAAAATGACAAAATATCTAGTTGGCAAAGCTTAAAGATAGACTTAACTAGTTGTTTTATTTGTTTTATTTGACCATAGTTAAGTAAGTGATTTAACAATGATTTATACAGCTGGCAAGAAGATAACTACGATATAAATCAGGAGTTAAAGCCATAAATCAAATTGGCTGGATTGTTTTTCACGCCAAGAATCAAGAATCAAGAATCAAGGAAAATCATGTCTATATAAGAGACAATCATAATTAATTTCCATAAGCACTTAGATACATGGGAGACTGAATTGATAGAAGATGCTGAAGAGAAACTAATCAAGGTTAAACTTCATACAGTCCTGATCAATCAAGCTAAGGGAGAGCTAAAGAATTCTTCAGACACTGACACATAGTAAAGCACAGCATCACAGAGCAGAAAGAGTTAAGTACCAAGGAATTGAATTGATACATTGATCAGAAAGGTATTGTATGTAAATAGATCTGAATATCTGCAATTTAAAGTTGCATTAGAAATAGGTCATTGTGTTTTAGTTTAACCATTGAAGCATTAAGTCTCTTAACAGAGCAGGACTTAACATTCTTTTGTCATTGAGGTATATCCTAAAAGATTACCAAAAGGTTGACTCATGATAGTAGCATCGGTCTTACCTAAAGCCTATTGACAGTCTAAGAAGGAGGTTGATTCAAGGATGGTAGTAAGATTAGCATAAAGCCTATTGACAGTCATGAGACTGATTCAAGGATGTTAGCGTAGATGCTAGATACTTAGTGACAACCTATGTATAAAAATCCTCTAACAAGGTCGCACTTAATAGTGTGTTTGTAACCTTTAACAGGGTTGGCTCCTAACAGAGCTCACTTCAGAAGAGTGAAAATTTGGGGTACCGGTCCCAGTGGTTTTTTCCCCTAACAAGGTTTCCACGTTTAAATCCTTGTGTTATGTATGTATGGTTTATTAATTTAATATTTTAAATTTCACATATGCATATATGGATTGACTGGTATACTCTACATATTTACTAAGTATCGGTAAATAAGTTTTACTACTTATCAGTTATCAAGGAGAAGAAGGACAGATGAGGTAAATCGATAGACAGTTATTTATTTCAATTATTTCAAAGGCATACATCTTATAGGGACTTAATAATCTGAGGTGTATTAATTGGTGGATTGAAGTTTAAAAGGATAAATTTTTGAGGCCACTGATTCACCCCCCCTCTCAATTATTACTAACAATTGGTATCAGAGCTTGTGTTCTTAGAAGGAAGGTTTCAAGACCTAAGTAAAGATCACAAGATGAACAGACGAGATGTGCTCAAGTTGAACAAGGACAACTTTGCTTCATGGAAAAGAAGAATAAAACTTCACTTATCAGGTATTGGCAATGATATTAATCAATATTTAGATACTACATATGTGTTTCCTACAGGACCATTGACAGTAGATCAATTGAGAGTAAAGCATGAACATAACTGCATGGTTATAGAGCTTTCAACCTCACTCTCTGATGTTGAATTTGAGGATGTCAAATATTGCAAAAATGCAAAGACAATGTGGGACAAGTTGAAACTTGTACATGGAGGTGATGCAAATGTTTTGAGAGCCAAGGCAGAAAGCCTTAGAGGAAATTTTGATGATCTCAGAATGAAAGAAGGTGAAAACATCACATAGTACAGCACAAGAATAAAAGAAGTAGTCAATGCTATATGAGGTGTTGGAGGTACACTTGAAGAGGAGATAGTGGTAAGTAAAATCCTAAGAACCCTATTGCCCATATATGCTATTAGAGTCTCTTCTATTCAAGAAATGAGAGCAGTAGCAAATAATACAGTCACTCTTGATAGCCTGATTGGTAGACTAATTTCATTTGAGATGAATAA
>MU225313.1:166125-213117 GCA_018584345.1 Thuja plicata
GACTCATGATAGTAGCATCGGTCTTACCTAAAGCCTATTGATAGTCTAAGAAGGAGGTTGATTCAAGGATGGTAGTAAGATTAGCATAAAGCCTATTGACAGTCATGAGACTGATTCAAGGATGGTATCATAGATTCCAGATACTTAGTGACAACCTATGTATAAAAATCCTATAACAAGCTCACACTTAACAGTGTGTTTGTAACCTTTAATAGGGTTTACTCCTAACAGGGGTCACTTCAGAAGAGTGAAAATTTGGGGTACCAGTCCCAGTGGTTTTTTTCCCTAACAGGGTTTCCACATTAAAATCCTTGTGTTATGTATGTATGGTTTATTACTTTACTATTTTACATTTCACATATGCATATATGGATTGAGTGGTATACTCTGCATATTTACTGAGTATCGGTATATAAGTTTTACTACTTATCGATTATCAAGGAGAAGAAGGACAAACAAGGTAAACCGAGAGACAGTTATTTATTTCAAGTATTTCAAAGCCATACATCTTGTAGGGACTTAATAATTTGAGGTGTATTAATTGGTGGATTGAAGTTTAAAAGGATAAATTTTTGAGGCCACTGATTCACCCCCCCTTCTTAGTTATTACTAACAAATAATTGGTCACTTCTGCAAACCCTTCTGCCCCATGGTTGTGAACCTAATAATTCATCTCACTTATCTCGCTCTTAGGTGAAATGATCCCCTCCCTCCTGGATTTCATAAGCTTAACTATGATAGGGCTATTAGGGGTATTCCTGGTCTTTCTGAGGTTGGGATGGTCATAATAAACTCTGATGGAAAAGTAGTTAAAGCTGTATGTATGAAGCTTTCACCTAATACAAATAATGTCACAGAATTGGAAGCACTTCTCCTTGGTTTAAATTATGTTGCATCTTTGAATAGTCCTAATCTTATCATTGAAGGTGACTCTATGGTTGTTTATAATATTGTCTTGGTTAAGAAACCTTCTTGCTATAAATTGCAATATAGATTAGACCTAGTCATGATGAAATTGGATTGTTTTCAGTAATATGAGTTTAAACATTGCTATCATGAAGCTAACATGGTTGTGGATTTTTTGGCTAACAAGGCAATTGATAGTTATGTGGTTTTGTAGGAACCTGAAGGAAACTCATTACCTTATTTGTCTTTAATTTGAATTTATTGTAATAAGCTCTTGATTTTCCATGAAATTGATCATATATTATATTTTTACATAATTTTGTTCTCCATATCCAATGGGATAAATTGACCTTTTGAGACACAATCTCATTCTTGCTTCAAATGATATGTAACATTATGTTTAATCATTGTAAAATTACCTTATTCAGTGTCATGGGTGGAAAGTGTTGTCTCCATTTGTGGTATTGTATAAGTGTTAGATTCTGGGAATGATGATGATTATTTATTATGATATATTCATTTTAGAATTTCAGTCAGTGCCATGGGTGGTTGGCATTTTTTCTATACATGATTATGAATTTGTTTCAACCTTTGGGTTTTCTATAGAGAAGCCATTATCATCTCAAATGGGCTTTATGACATGTTCTTTTCTTTTTTCATCTTTATCCAATAGTTTGGAGTTTGGAGTATGTTTATGGGGTGTCTAGGAATTTTGTCAATGCTATTGGATGAGGAGATGCTAGATTTATCATTATTATTTTTTTACTTATAATTTTTGTACATTTGAGGTCATATGTTGGTGCAGCATGCTCATTGGTGGTTGCCCGTAAACTATTCCTAAAGATGGGAGTTCTTTTTTGGCATCCTTTTTTATGTAGTTTCATCTTCTTGATAGGGGATGTAGTGACTATGGTTTGTTAATCATAGTATAGATGAAATACCATATGTTTACATTATGTCACAGCCCTCATTCCCTATCCACATAATAGTATGTTGGCTGGAAATTTCCCCCTTTTTTCTATACGTTTGATTGGATTTGTTCATGATTGATACATTGGCTTTCTGCATTTTTGCATCATTATTACAGTTATGTCTCATTTAGATTTCTTTACATTAGCTCTTGCTTACTCTATGTTAGTTTATATTTTTCAAGACATATCATCATTACTAATATGGATCTTAGCAATGTGGAGATGGTTTTTATGCAGATATGCCTGATTGGGTTAATAATCCAGCAATGATGCTTGCTTGTGGTTCCACCTGTGATATAATATCTCTTACTGCCAAGATATTATGCTGTCATCCTTCTTCTAGTTATATTGGATGTTTTAAGGTCTCAAAGTTGCTTCTTTTGTGATGTATGTAGGGATACTGGGTTTCTAATGGTTTTGTTCCTATAAGGGTTATGGGGTAGGCTTATCAGTTTATTTATGGGTCTTGAGGGGTGGGATATCTTTTTGTATCAATTTGCGGGATAATTCCCTAGGGTTGGGCATCATAATCGGTGTGTTGATTGGGTTGGATAATTTTCTTCCTTTATAGAAACACTTATGTTGTCTCCTTGGTCATAATCTCTAGACACTTTTTTTTATGTTTAGGAGCAAGACTGGAGGTTTTCTCTACCTAGTTCTTTCCTACCGGTGCTCTTTGAACTAGGAAGGTAAAAAAATTAAATAATAAAAATTAATAATATAAAAATTTCATGGTATATTACCACCTTTACCAAAAAAAAATTTAAAAAAATTGTTATTTTTTGTTATTGTCAAACTGATGTTTTGCTATGAAGGAAAGTAAATAGTTTAGAAGGAATTGAGTTGAGTTTTCTTTTAATGTTTTACTTTTTGAGTATTGGGAAATTTTTGTGTTTTTTCGAGGGAAGCTTTATTTTGTTTCTATGCAATTTTTAGAAAATCTTTCTTGGGAAGTTTTTAATAAATAGAGGTTTTGGTTTTGGTTTTTGGGGATTCAGAAAGAATTTATTGATATTTTATTTGATGAATAATTCATGCCTTTTAAGGATTGAGAGACTAATTACATTTATTTTTTTTGAGAGTTCAGAAGGATGAATATTTTAGAGGGTTTGTTTGAAGGTGTGTTTTCTATAAGTACTGTGTGAAGATTCAAAAGAGTTTTTTTGTGTATTTGAGGAAGAATATCTTGGAAAGAGTTGGATTTCTTTAGCTTTATTTTCTAGTGGTAGTTCCAAGAGGTTTTCTTTGTGCTTGGATTCAAGCTTGCTTTCATTTTTATTCTTCTTTAATCTTTTGAAATTTACCGATTCGAGGTATGGTTTGATTTTTATTTGTTTATATTTATGTTTAAAATTTTTAATTTTGATTTTTGAAAGTATTATAAGGTTAGAATGTTGCCTTAAATTATTGGATTATATTAAATGATGAATTTGAAAATATAGGTGTAAATTTGTATGTTTTTGTATAGTCAGAAAATGGAAGCACTTGCATTGTAGAATGGTTTAGCCTTTAGAGTAAGTAGATTGGGGTCATGTCAAGTGCCTTGAATGGGTCTCTAACTTGGATCTAGATTTCTCCCTTGTTTTGCCCCATTTCCCACTTTTCTTTGGCCTATTTTTGGCATCCCAAACTACAAAATGAGACTTTTGACCTCGGGGTCAAAATTGACCTTTTTGGATCAAGGTCAAACTCAAATTTGACCTAGGTCAGAATCTACCTCGATTCTGACCCAAGGTCTAGATTTCATGATTCTGGGGTTTTCGGATTTCAGGCTTCGAAAAGGTTTAATTCTTGCTTTCGAGTCGGCTGTTTCAGTCTTCGGAGAAATAAATCTTGAAATTATATTTAATATAGGTCCACTTATAGGGATATAGGTCTAATAATAATTTAAATCTCTTATGTAGGCCTCTCTATAAGATTGTGCCCTAGATTCATATTTAAGGAAGCTTTCTCCTCTCATTTTCTCTAACCATCTAAGACACAAGAAGCAATTTCATCCATACAAACTATGTGCATGATCTATTAAAGCAAGCATCTACTCTCAAGAATTCAAGAATTCAAAGACATTCAAGCATTCAATTAATCAAGGAGACCCATTGGTAGCCATTAAAGGATTCAAGCTCTATGGAGGCCTCTTGTTGAAGATTTCTCCATCCACATTCCTCCAAGCCTCTTCCTATTCCAAGATTCATTCAAGATTGGTGTTGAAGATCTACAAGAAATTGATTTAAGACATTTTAAATTCTACATTCTACATCCATTTGATGCATACATACTTGTGGATCCATGGACTCGAATCTGCCACAAGAGTTTCTGTACAAGCAAGGTGAATTTTTTCTTTTACTTTGTTTACTTATGCAATTTCAATTATACTTATAGGTTAATTCCAAAACTAGGGTTTGACCAAGGATAACCCCCCCCCCCCAACAAAAAAACCATTTTTTTTTTAGGGACAGGTTTGGAATAGAGAATTGGAGTGAAGATTTGGATACCCTTNAACTAGGGTTTGACCAAGGATACCCCCCCCCCCCCAACAAAAAAACCATTTTTTTTTTAGGGACAGGTTTGGAATAGAGAATTGGAGTGAAGATTTGGATACCCTTTTCGGAAAACTATCAGGATCTGGAAATAGATTTCTTGTCAGAGATTTTGGGTCAGAATCGACATTCTGTTCTGGGTCAGAATCAGAGATTCTAGGTCAAAATCAGAAATTGTGGGTCAAAGGTGACATTCATATCTGGATCAGAATCGACATTTTGTTCTGGGTCAGAATTAGATATTCTAGGTCAAAATCAAAAATTTTGGGTCAGGTGACATTCATTTTTGGGTCAAAATCATAACTGAGCCAGATTGGAAAAATATTTCTGGGTTTTCTTCATCTTTGCGTTTCTGTTCCAGATCCGGTTGCATATTTTCTAGAAACTTAGTGTAGACACCTGAAAATAGCATTCTTCATATCTATAGCATTTTGAGGTTAGCACTTGTCTTCAATTCATTTCAATTAAAGTTTTTAATCTTCTTAAATCTATCACACATTCTCTTCTATAAAATGGAATCTAAGGTCTTCCTCTTTATTCTCATTTCCAATCGATTGATTCATTTATGCATTGATCCTTCCTTTGGGGTTAATCAATTTAGATCCTTCCTTTGTGTATTTGAGGTTAGAAGGAACATATTATCTTTCGTACACATAAGAATCAACACCCATTTTTATCCTTTACATTTTGGTGAGCCCGCCAAAGAAAAATATTTCTTTTTGGTGTTAGATTTACATTTTTTTGTTAGATCTTGCATGCATATTAGATTAGATTTCTTTTATTTTCTTGCATTTACATTTCAAAAATTAAAAATCAAAATCTTGTATTTCCTAAATTAGTTCATTTGCATTGCATTAGTGTATGAGCTTTACTACTTCTAGTCCTACTTAAAGTATCTCAGTTAGAAGAAGCTATAGACTTATGGGTTCCTTTGATCATGAGTCTTCCTCTCCTCTCCTTAGGATCCTAGATGACAATTTGACCACTCACGATTCCAATCCTTCTATGGAGCATAACTCTTCTCACTCATCTCATGATGAGGATGATGCTTTAAGAGTTCCTCCTGAACAAGTCCAAAAACTTTCAACAGAACTTGATAAAATAGGAAATTGGCTTATTCAAGAAAACCATAATCAAGATTCCATCCAAGCTATAGAATCTCTTAAGAAATTCCTTCGTGATAGTGATCAAGGTGTTAACCTCTTGTGTGATATCACTCATCTTGTGCATTTTAATGTTAAACCTTTAGCTCAAGAGGCTCAAGATCTAGAATTCACTCCTCCTATCACTAGTGGGGAACCTTCTTCTACTCCTTTACCCAGCATTCCTACTTATACTCCTCCTTTAATGACTACATCTCTACCAATTTCATCTATTCATGTGAGTGTTCCATCGGTGTCTCTACCTACCTCACAACCTTCATATAATAGTGTTCATTTTACTTATTCCAATCCTCTTCCAACTATGGTTCCAAGTGTTCCACTGGTTGTGTCTTCCATTCCTTCCACTTCCTACAATTTTCCTAGTGTTCCTAATGTTTCTATGCCACCTATTTCTTCTAATGATTCCACAATCATTAGTTTGGCTCAAACTGTGTCATCTTTACAACAACAACTTGCATCCTTAACCCCATCCAAGTTTAGTTTTCCTACATGTGACATGGGTAGTCCTTTATCCTTAGATATTATTCATGCTACTATCCCTCAGCAAACCGATATGCCTCATCTTGAGAATTACAATTGTAAGGGAGAGCATGTTACACATGTTAAAACATTTCAAATCCTTTGTAGTGATTATGCTCATGACCATAGGATTTTAGCTAAGTTGTTTGCTAGAACTTTTCATGATAAGGCTTTGCAATGGTATTGTTCTTTGCCTCCTTATTCTATTGATTATGTTCCTAAACTTGCTAATACCTTTATCCAGCAATTTCAAAATAACATTGGTCCGCAAGTTTTCTTAACTGATTTAATGCATTGTGAAAAAAACACTAAGGAAAAATTGAGTGATTTTATTGGTAGATTTAAGCATTTGTATGCTCAGATTTCTTATCTTGTTCTTGATATTTATATTTAGCATATGTTTATTTCAAACTTACAAAAGGATATTAGAGATGAGATTCATCTTACTGAATTTACCTCTTTTCAACAACTTTGTGCAGCACTTCATCATTATCAATTACAAGTGAGTTAATTTGAGATAAATACTCCAATGGATCCTATTCCAGTTGATAAGAGTGACGCTACTCCTAATCCTAATAAGTTTTAGAAACCTAACAACTATGTTAAGATCAATAAACAAACAAATGCAGTCGCTAATCAAGTTGTTTTTGCATCCAACAATGCCACTTCTACATCCACTGCTTTCTGTATGAATCGTATGTTTACTCCTCTCTCTAAATATTTACATTCTATTATGAGTAGGTTTTTAAGTGTTAATATGATTACCTTGCCTCCTATTCAACCTCTTCTCCCTACCACATTGGTATCAAAATTCTTTGATCCTAAAGATTTTTTTTCAATATCATCGATAGAATGGTCATGATACTAAAAAAATTTATTCTCTAAAGCATAAGGTTCAAGACTTAATTGATTCTAATGCTTTGTATGTTGATAATTTTGATGGTAATGGGAAAAAATTTGTCTCTCCTAATCAAAACCTTCAAATATATACAAATCATTTACCTACACATGATACTAATACCATCGCTCAACCATCTTCTATGGATATTGTTTACGATTCAAATATGGATGATCTCAATCACATTGTTAATCATGTGGAGTATGTTGTTTCATCTCAACCTACTGTTCAAGATCCTTTGCCTCCACTTCAACTTCAAGTTCCACCTAAACCTCAGAAACAAACTAAGGATAAACGACCTAGGGAACTCTCAATCACCTTTGATGATTCTGAGACTATTAAGGCTCCCGATGGTCCCCTTTATATTTATGCTAGGATTGCTAAGATACCTACGCGTGGTTGTCTTGTTGATCCCACATATTTAATAAATGACATTACAAAGGAAAACTTTTTTATGAAAAACCTACAACGTGGTTGTTATGATACATCTGATGCATGGATCCAAATTTGTAATGGTTTTCTCTATCCTTCACTTGGTTATATTAACTTTCCTGTTGTACTTTGTGATAAAGTTTTAGATACTGCCTTCATTGTCATTCCTACTTCTGATCACTTTCAAGTCAAATTTGGTTTGCCTTGGTTAACTTCCATGCATGTTGTTGCTTCTCCTATTCATATGTGTATTAAGTTCATTCATAATGGAGAAATGAAAACAATTGATCATAGTTTGCATCAACCTTCTAGGCCTAGAGATTTTGCTTCTCTTGATTTCTTTTGGCCTTCATTACCTAATTCATGTCCTCCTCACCCTGATAACATTTTTTGTTCATATCAATCCTATAAACATCACAAGATTGTTGAGTTAATCATGCCTAAGATAGATCTTAACCATGGTCTTTTGCCCACTCCTTCTATACCTCCTTTATCCATTACTACTATCTCTATTACTCAACCCCTCAGTGTCACTTCTCAGCCTACTGAGAGGTATACCAATCCTCCTATAGAACCTGTGAAGGAACCAGTTGTCATTCCTCCTAGTTCTCAACATGTGTCAAACAAAGTGAAACGTAAAAAATCTACTAATGAGCATCATAAGAAGCGTTGGGCTAATGCTAGGGCCCGTGCCTTTGTTCTTCAAAATTCTTTACCTTCTTTTGACCAACCTATGCCTGATGTGTTGGAGGAAGTTAATGTTCATAATGATGTTAAGATGAATGATTATTATGATTCTATTTGCATCTTAGATCCTATTTTAATTAATCTTGATGAGGAGGATACTCTTGATGATCCTATGGATCCTACATATGAATATGAGATCACCGATCTTGATATTGATTTACCTCATATGCTTTCAACTCAATTGATAATTAAACCTAGTATCGAACATTGTGATTCTCAAGAGGATCCTTGTTTGGAACTATCTATTATTCCTACTGTGTTGGATATAGTCCCTCTTGCAAGTTTCCCACCTTCCCTAAATAATATAAACTGAGATAGGGAGAGTAGGCAATGTGCTTGATTGGCTTGTCCTTTATGGTAGCCCTTTTTGTGTTTGCCTGTTGTATTGTGCTTCTCCCGTAATGTGTTTACTAAATGTTTGTTAGATTCTTTTATATGACCCTTGTTACTTTGTTGGTGCAAGGTGATAAAGGAATCAAGCCTATTGTACAATTCCTCTATGTGTATCCTTACTCTTCTATATGTTGTTTTGATGTTATGTTGTACTTGTGCTATTTTTCATAAATGTTTTCCTTGTATAGTCCACTTGGATCTGCGACATGGTATCACTGATTCTTTTTGGTCTCCATGTTGTGGTCCAAAAAGACTCTTCTTTGTAAATCTTGAGTTTTCTTTCCTCCATTGTAATTATAGTTCTACTTTCTTTGGGGAATGATGTCAATTAATTTGCAATAATATCATATCTATATATACATATTATCTTATGATCATACGAACCCCACAGTAGGTAGATCCCTTCTATGTTCTTTGTATGTTTATGTGATATTTCTCTTGATTTGTCTTTGTTTTTGGGCATCTCATAGTGGAAACGTAATCAGTAGGGTTGTTTATGTTTCTATTAAAGCCATTGCTCATGTTAAAGTGTTAGTAGTAACTTTAACATGGGGGCATACACTCTACTCACTTTTTGCACACACACACTTTCAAAATATTTTCAAAATTAAAACTATTTACCTTTATGGATTAAAGACTAATCCTTAAATCATGGATTTTTACCTTATAGGATCTCTTGATCCCTCCATTTTAAATTTATATAGAACTTTTAATACCTCTAGTTTCAATTTACAATGTTTTGATCCCTTAAGGTCGGAAGGTGTCCTTAAGACTAGATCTTCCTGATGGGTTGACTAGTGAGTAGCCACATTCACTAGGCGGTTCAACTCCATCTTTCCAATTGCACGGCTTCCTTGTGTGGTTCACAATGGGACATAAGTTCTCATTGGGCAAGGTAATCACACCCTCTCTCTTTTTCTCTTTAACTGGTGATACCTCTCTTATCGTGATCTTAGGGTTGGTAAAGACTTAAGTCCTTGGGGGATTTAGGATATCTTTATCCTTTTTGATGTCAATAAATTATATTTTCTTCATGATCTCCTTTACCAAGAGTTTACATCGAGTCCATACTCTTTCTAAAGTGGGGGCTAAATGTATAGTCAGAAAATAGAAGCACTTCCATTGTAGACTAGTTTAGCCTTCTGAGTAAGTGGTTTAGGGTCATGTAAAGTGCCTTTAATGGGTCTCTGACTTGGATCTAGCTTTCTCCCCTATTATGCCCCATTTCCCACTTTTCTCTGGCTTGTTTCTGGCATCCTAAACTTCAAACTGAGACTTTTGACCTCAGGGTCAAAATCAACCTTTCTGGGTTAGGGTTGACCTTGACCTTGACCTAGGTCAAGGTCAACCTCAACCCTAACCTAGGTCAGAATCAAGTTCTGACCCAAGGTCCAAATTTCATGATTCTTGGGTTTCTAGATGGCGGGCTTCGAAAAGGTTTAATTCCTGCTTCTGGTCAGTTGTTTTGGTCTTCAGAGCAATGAATCTTGAAATTATATTTAATATAGGTCCACTTCTAGGGATATAGGTCTAATTGGAATTTAAATCTCCTATGTAGGCCTCTCTAGAAGATTGTGCCCTGGATTCATAGATATGGAAGCTTTCTCCTCTCATTTTCTCTAACCATCTAAGACACAAGAAGAAATTTCATCCATACAAAATCTATGCATGATCTATTGAAGAAAGCATCTACTCTCAATAATTCAAGAATCCAAAGACATTCAAGCATTCAATTCATCAAGTAGATCCATTGGTAGCCATTGAAGGATTCAAGCTCTACGGAGCCCTCTTGTTGAAGATTTCTCCATCCACATTCCTCCAAGCCTCTTCCTATTCCAAGATCCATTCAAGATTGGTGTTGAAGATCCACAAGCAATTGATTTGAGACATCCTACATCTAAAATTATACGTTCTATATCCATTTGGTTCATACATACTTGTGGATCTACGGATTTGAATCCGTCACAAGGGTTTCTATACAAGCAAGGTGAATTTGTTCATTTACTTTGTTTACTTATGCAATTTCAATTATACTTTGAGGTTAATTCCAAAAATAGGGTTTGACCAAGGCAAACCCCTCCCCCCCCAACAAACAAACTATTTTTCTTGTAGGGGTAGGTTTAGAACAGCAAATTGGAGTGCAGATTCATATACCCTTTTCGAGAAACTATCGAGATCCAGAAATAGATTTTCTGTGCCAGAGATTTTGGGTCAGAATCGACATTCTGTTCTGGGTTAGAATCAAAAATTGTGGGTCAAAGGTGACATTCATTTCTGGGTCAGAATCAACATTTTGTTCTGGGTCAGAATCAAAGATTTTGGGTCGAAATCAGAAATTTTGGGTCAAAGGTGACATTCATTTTTGGGTCAAAATTGGAACTAAGCCAGATCAAAAAAATATTTATGGGTTTTCTTCATCTCTGTGTTTATGTTCCAGATCCAGTTGTATATTTTCTAGAAACTCAGTGTAGACACCCAAAAATAGCATTCTTCAGATCTATAGCATTTTGAGGTTAGTGCTTGTATTTAATTAATTTCAATTAAATTTTTAATCTTCTTAAATCTATCACACATTCTCTTCTATAAAATGAAATCTAATGTCTTCCTCTTTATTCTCATTTCCAATTGATTGACTCATTTATGCATTGATCCTTCCTTTCGGGTTAATCAATTTAGATCCTTCCTTTGTGTATTTGAGGTTAGAAGGAACATCTTATCTTTCTTACACATAACAATCAACACCCATTTTTATCCTTTACAGTTTTTATCTAGTTTCTTCTTATTTCCTATAAACTATTTTTTCATAGTTTCATTAATAGATTTCTATTAGAAAGCTAGGATAGATTAAACTTGTTTTTGGACATTATCATGAAGATTCCAACTAGGTCTTTTCCTAATTTCATTTTTGGGTCTAAATTGAAGTCATATTATCAGTCCCAAGTCTAGATTTTTTCCTACATAGATGCTCTATTTTACCACTCAGTTGTATTGTAGATAATAGACAATTGCATTGATTGCTTATATTAGTTGCATAGCTTGCTTGTTTTGTCATAATTTTGACCTGTCGATAAATAGAGTTATACTAGAGGCATAAGGACTTAATGTTACAAGTGTGGTTATCATTGCACCAAAATTTTGACATGCATATGCCCGATACAACCACTAGACTTATAAAAGTCATAGGGGGTTAGGCCCTTGTCACAAATCCTGAGGGGAGCGTTGAGAATTTTTTTTACCATCTCCCCCTTGGCATTACCTGAGGGGATTCAAACCTGTGACCAAGCTTTGATACCACTTATTACAAGTGTGGTTGTTTTTGCACCAAAATTTTGACATGTCAATGCCCGATACAACCACTAGACTTATATAATTCACAGGAGGCGATTAGTCCCTTGTCATGAATCCTGAGGGGAGCACTGACCATTTTGCCAACACTTAAATGATTTTTGTTTTAAAAATTTTGTATGTATTTCAATGTCAGATTACGTGGCTTATGGTTTGCATGTATCATGATTTGGTTGTGTAATTCAGATGTTCACACATCTTTCTTATTTTGAAAGTTTAGGACTATCTAGGAGACAGGATGGTTAATAAGAGATCCTAGATCAGATTCTTATGACTTTATTATTGTCATAAATGCATATTTATATGGTTTCTATTATTATGATTCACTTATGATTTATTTTATGATTCATTTGAGTTTCAATTATTATATTTATGGGGGTTTTTTATTCATATGTTTTATATTTTGTTTGTGAGATTGATTTAATTATGCACCATATGTTGTATCTAGAATTGGTTAATATGATTCATATTTACAATTATCATTTCATGATGATATGATCACATGCATAATGTCTATGTTATATTGAAATGCATTCAAGTATATTTCTTGATTTGAGATTGGGATATGTCTATGAGAGAGGGTTTGTAAAAGGTTCATGTATCAGTTTCATTTGACCTTGTATGCTATTATAGGTACGTATTGATATGATTCACATTTTCATGATGTGATTATTATCTTGTGAGTGGCTTCCAATGAGGGCTTGGGGCCCTAAAGTGGTCATCTTAGTCCTAGAAACAAGGCAACACACATAGCTGAGAGGGGGTGTGGGTGAATCAGTTGTGTCCCAAAACTCAAAACCTTAATCAACTTTTACCCTTTAAATCTCATATCTAAATGATGAACATTAAAGCGAGATCATAATACATAAACAAACACATAACACCAAGATTTTTGATGTGGAAACCTAGTTAAGGGAAAAACCATGGTGGGGATCAAACCCACAAGATAATGTACTCTCTTAAAATCACTATACCCTATTATGAGTATTACAAGGGGAATACACATGCATTTAGGCACACTGTTAGAGCTCACTACTAAAATAAAACATGATCAAAAATCCAAAGGAAGGCCCACTTCCTTACAAAAATATCGGATTATAATTCACAATGGACAACAATTCACAACTCATGAACTGACTGATAACATCTCTGATATGCTAATATAGTTCCAATGAAGTACATAAAATATATGGCTCAATTTCGTATTCCACTCATAACTCTTTGCATATATAATCTTCTTCCTTTGCACACACACCCGATCCAAAAAGGGATATTACATCATTACATTTATAGAATTCATAAAATTATTTCTTCAAGGTTGACCAAGGACCTAAATTACAAGCATTTAATCAAATACAACAATGCAATCAAAAACATGTTGGCAAAGACATAGTAAGGATCCAAATATTCATCCCTAAACATGCTCCAACTCCATAAACCATGCCTTAATTCGTCTCAACATGATACACCACCATACCATCCAAGAAAAATAAGAACACAAACATGTCACAATAGAAGCACCAAATATGATCACATAAATCAATACGATCTAGCAACACAAATAGGATGTAATCTAGAAACATCAACAAGCAACGTGAAATGCCATAGAAACAACCAAAACAACTATGTCTTAGAATTCATCATTATCTTTGTACTGTTCAACAAGAACCTCAATCAAAAACTTCTATCACTTAAGAAAAATAGCTTTCCAACATCCAAATCATGAACCACTTGAGATAAGGACACACATCCATTTCCTAAACTCACCGCCAGTTTAGCAACCATAAATATTACATAGCCAAACCACATTGATCCAAACACTAAAACATTGTCTCTTCCTGAACATACAAAATATAATTCTATGATCAATCATTCATAACTCACTCAAATCACCATGCAAACCTCTATAAATTGACACGCATCAACTATAGATATCCCTAAAACCATCTATATGTTGGCAACCTCTGATCTTAAATATAGTAGCCATACCAAATTAATATTTTCACTGAACATACCAAGAACATTGTCACCAATAGTAGAAATATTTTAACATCAATCTTAGCACATATATATATGCATGATGGTCCAACAATATCCCCCTTTGGCATTGTTGACAATGTATGATGTGAAAACTGATTAATGTACAAAGAAATCATATCAATAATACTTGTAGACACCCTAATTTGGTCAACCAAAATCAATAGGGTCAACCAAGATCAAGAAAGGTCAAATCAATTCAACATCATGGATTAATTAACAAATCCATCGATTAATTAAATTTAAGCCAAAAGGAATTAATTAAACTATGTAATTGATTAAATAAATTAGTTATATAGTTCAATTAAATAAATCAAATGTAACCCATCAAATCCCCTTACATGGCTAATTTAATTAAATTGGTTGAATTAATTAAATCCTAATTTATTTCAACAAAAGGGGATAAGAAATAAAATAGCCAATAAGAATTAAGGATTGAATGCACATGGATCACTCCAAACATTTATATCCTCACCACTCATTTAGGCTTTTCTATCCTCACCTCTCCTTTTGTCACCTTGTCTCATCATTTGCAATCCTTGACTCATCTCAACCCTAATCATGATCAAATCAACTCTACCCCCTACCCTTGGGAAATCCTTTAAATAGAAGCTATTTTCAAGACCAAAGGATATAACACACATTCACAAGTAAATCATCATCACTATAGGCAATTCACATTGAGAGCATAGAATTTGCATTGTTTCATTTTTGTGTAATAGTGATTCATCTTGAAGAATTTAAGACAATTTGAACTAATTAGGGTATTATCACATCAAATAGCTTCAATTTCTCATTACTAGGACTGTCACTAATGGATGCTAAGCTACGAGCATTCACTAGCACTTCTAGATAGAGAGCCATGAGATGTTCATTTCTTTGAAATTTTAATTCATTAGCTTACATTTGGTTGATTTCTTTGAATTAATCTGATTAGAAAAATAATTTCATGAATGTATGATTTTCATATACACAAATGGCACCCACCGTGGGGCTCTAAGCCTCATTGCTAACCTTTTCATGGAGTTTTGTTGTGTTTAAGTGTGTTTGATTATAGGAATTTCCAATTTACAAGTGAAGTGGCATGTATGAGGTGAATTCTTACTCCTTTACATGGCCAAATGACACATGCAAATATCCTTATGTTGTTTGTCTTACCTTCTTTCAACGCATTTGACAGTTAAAGCAGCACATGATATCTAAATTTTGGCGCCTTTACACAGTAAAGTGACACTTAGCAGGAGTCCTCTAACACTTACTTTTATTTTAATGCATTTAATACCTTTTTAATGTGTTTCATCTGTTAAGTGGCACATAGTAACTTACAAGTATCTCTTACCAATTATTAAATTAGTGTGTAGAAGCCATTAAACTAGTGCTTTGTCACAGTCAAAATAGTGCGTACTAATATGTGTAAAATTTGTAGAATATTTAAAACTAGCAAATTAATGAAAAATCTTTTCTATTTTGAAGATGTCAAGCCACAGGAAGGTGCGAAAACCTTGTCACTATAAAAACGTGGAGGAAAGGAGAGAAATTAAAAGGTGGAACAAGGTAAAGGAAGCTAAAACTTTTTATCAAAAATTTTTAGATATGGAAAGCATACATAGGTATTGGATAATAGTTAATTGTATCAAGATTTCTTCAATTTACCTCACTTTGAATTAGATAAAACTTCAATGAATTCTCCTATCTAAATTTCAAGTTTCATCTTGGTTTTCACTAACTTGAGCAATTGTCCTTTAATTTGATTTTTACATTAACTTTGCTTGAGTTTTGTTGGACTAACCATTCGAAAGAGGATGCAAATGAGATGGAACTATAGCCACTAGGTGAGTGCAAATTTAAAAAAAAAATTCAAAAAATTTCCTAGCCTAAGCTAGCTTCAAAAAAAGGTGAGATCTTGCACCTTTTGCATTTGACCAAATTGCGGCATTTTCAAAGTTAAAACTAGCTAATTAGTAACCTATTATTGTTTTTCAAAAGAGACATTAGGCCTATGCTCTCATATTTTTAAGTTTATCAAAATGTCAAACATTTCAAATTTGGCAATAGAAAGAAATGTTGGAAATAAAAAACAACCTCCTTTCTTGTGGAAGCGAAGTGCTAGGTATATTCTCTTCACTCTTTGATTGAATCAAAAATCCATACACACTTCAAATACCTTAGATTAAGAGGTCAGAATAAATATTTGTTCATTGTGTTTGGAAGTAGAAAATAATAGGGATATGCTCTTCACATTTTGGTGAATCAAACTCCTTGACCTATTTGATCATTTCAATTTCTTGTTTTATGATGAATGTGCTATAATTTATGGGCCTGCCTCCCAAGATTTTCCTTATTGAGGATGGTGAGAGGGAACAAACCAAAGTGGGAATTAAGATTAATCCAATCTATTCCACGCACTTTCAAAAAAAAACCTCATTAAATTGAAAAACTTAGAGGGCGAAAATATCAAATGCCTAGACTCATAGGATTAATAGCCTAAATCGTGTGTCATGACTATGTAGCCCTTGTATGATTCATTTGATCTTTTCATGTGGAAACAATAATAAAATACCCAAGTAATTAAGTTGAATACCTTTTAGAGCCATGTTTACAAGCCAAATTTGTCTATAGGTATCTTGCTTGAAAGATTTTATTGTTAAAGACCCAAGGAAATGATAAAAAAACATACACTTTGGGTTAGATTTAGGGGTTAAAATAAGGATTTTTTGTGTGTGTTGTGGTTGTTGATCTATCTTACAAAAAAAAAACATCCATACAGATCTGATCACACTTTATAAATTTTAAAAAATCAATCAAAACGGTGACCAAACTAGTGACACACTTATTTTTACAAGTCTTTTAACGTCTATCAATATTTTTGCAACCCCTTTAAATAGAAAAATAGCACATGTAAATAGAATTTTACCATCTGTGGACAGTGAAGTGATTCTTAAAAACATGTTTCAATGCATGCCAGTTACTAAGTAATGTTCCTTAACAGTCAACCACCGTGTTCTATTTTTCTAGTAAGCACATACACAGAGGTTAAGTAGTGTGTACTATCTCTGAAGTAGCATGTACAGACTGAGACACTTAAACAATGGTATCTCCCAGGGTTTTTGGAAAATTTCAAAATCATATTTGGATACCCTTTTTAGATTACTTCATGTCCAGTATATCAGAGTGATCAAATCCTTCCAGATTTAAGGAGCTAAGAAATTTTTAAAATGGATTGATCAAAATGGTGATTTTAAAGGTATTTTCTTCATGTTAATGCGTATTTTTAAAATATCTCATTATGTTAAGGAAACCTTACAAGAAGATGAGATGTATTTCAGAGAATAAATACCCTTTCCAAGTGACACAGTTGCTTCCTCACAACAACCTCTTGAAATTGAAAAGGAAGTAGAACCAACCACAATGACATTTCCCTATGGATTTATGGATCATAACCTCATCAATCATGTTAATGCAAATGCTAATTCTAATGATGACAATTAGAATGGTGGAAAAAATGATGCAAATAACAATGCAATCAATGAGGGAGGTAATAATATTAACAATGGATGAAATAACATAAATGATGGAAGAGATAGGGACCATCATGATGAAGAGACCATCAAAGAAAGAATCAATGAAGAGGCCCAAAGTCCTTTATTTATGAAAATCATGGAGGAAATATTGGAAAGAGATAGGGAGAAGTACTTCTTTGACCTAGCTCAAACAAAGAAGAATGAAGAAGATAAGAATCCAATTGCAATAATGAACAAACAATTTAAACTTTTCCAAATGAAATTGGACAACATGAATAAAATGGTGGCTCCAAAGGCATCCTCAAGATAAGAAATATGCTCGTTTCCTTTTGAGAAGACCTTAATTATGGTACCATTCCCTTCAAATATAGTTTTTCCTAAATATGATAAATATGAAGGAGCATCTGATCCACAAGATCACTTGAGGGAATTTTGTACATTAAGGTTGGAATTATTGCACGATACCACCTATTTAATAAGGTTATTTCCAAGAATTATTGGAGGACCGGTAATGAAATGGTTTTCAAAACTACCATCTGGTATTTGAACATTTGAGGAGTTAGCCTCAAAATTTGTGACTCATTATTCACATAATATCAAGCATGAGGTCACTATGATTAATTTATACAATACCAAACAACGAGATGGAGAGGTATTCTCAGTTTTCTTGCAAAGATGGAGGGCGGTATTCGCTCAATATCCTAGGAGTGTACCCAAAAAGGAGAAGATGGACATATTTATGAATAGTTTTGTTGAGCACTGATTTAACACAAGCCAACTTGCTAGGATCTCGAGATTTGATTTCCTCTCTTGAAAGAATAATAGAGTTATTCCCAAGGTTCTCCGGGGTCGGGTCACAACCTGCTTGGTTACTCAGTTGAAGATAAATGTGATTGTTCATGAGGAGGCCTTTGCCCAGTACGTTCAAGACAACAAACTGCAAAATTTTGTTAGTTTAATTTTTTGGTATTTTCTGTTTTAACAAGTATGGGTATGCTAAATGACATGCAACTTTGTATATTTTGAGATAACGATTTTTAGAATTTCAAGACAGAATTTAAAGAGATGAGCGTAACAAGAAATGCAGCGAATTATAAAGAAAAGTAAAATCCTAAGGACATAAACCTATGTAAAACCCTTCCTTGCAAATTAAATGTTGGAGGAATTTGGAACAACCCACGAAGCATAAATTAGACCACGTGACAATTCACTACTCCACAAATGCAAGCGTTTGGAGATAAGATATGTTTTACTCATACGAGATGTTCAAAATCTATCAAATCGTGAAGCCACCAAGATGTGTGCACCCACGAGATGGATTTATCATTAGGTGGAAGATAAGGTGGTGGAGTAGGGACATGAGATGGTGGAGTGGAAAATGCTACTTTCCCTACTACATGATCTATAGTTGTGGCTTGGGCTATCCCACTATCCTGAACCTCAGGCTCTTGAGTGGAACTAGGGACATTCATTGAAGGGTTGGTGAATTGGACCGGTGGTTGAAAGAGGATTACCTAGAGCTGAATAAGCGATGGAACTCTAGTGTCTATATCTTGGCCATGATCAGAAAAGCCTTCAATTCCTTCAAAATTAGAAAGCATAAACTCGTCTGATCCTAAGGCATCCAAAGGATTATCCTGTTCTTTGGGATCTTCCTTATGTTTCTTGGTAGTTTCCTTTTCTCTCCTTTTTTGTAATCTCATTCTTCAGACTAGGGGATCATCTTCTTCTACTTCCTAAAACCCTTCTTGTACCATTTCCAACCGTGGAGATTCATAACTCTTCTTCCACTTATATGTTTTCTTCTTAGTGGTGGGGGAAGATTGGCCAGAGGTAGATGGGCCTTCACTTGATTGGGGTTGTGATAACCCTGTTGGTGGGTCAATCTGGTCTATCATTCTAGTTTTCTTGGGCCTAGGATTGGAGACATATTCAACTGGTCAATCATGACCGTACACAGTTCTTGGCTTTTGAGGGGGAGCCTTTTTATACTTAGGAGCTGTTGACTTCTCCCCTCGCTATTTTTCTACTTTCCTGGAGGACTCCATCAATGTTTTTAACTAGATCGAACTCATTCTATGTGGCTTCTTGATCCAAGTTATGGTGGTCTTTATCACATGCCTTTCCCAGAAGTCTATGTCATCATTTTCATCCTTGTCCACCTCTACATTCATGACCGGCTGGTCATATACGTTATATTTTGTGTAAATTTCTTCTAGGACCTCATCTGAATCACATTCCCAAACCTTTGAGGAAATAGGAACCTTTAACACCTCTTTTTCTAGAGAAAGGTTCATTTTGCAATAATCCCAGATCCTGACTTCATGATCATCTATGCAGTTTATCCAGTGATCCTCCAAATGTGGCTCATGTATGTAGAATTTGTCGATAATGTGGCTGTAAGTACCTATGGGATCAAAGTGGGCTTGCACTATCTTTTAAAACTGTAAGGGATAGTCATCCCATTCAAAAGCCAGGGATTTGCAAACCTTCATGTCTTGCAGTGTATATGGCCCCAAAGAGATGGGAAAGTCCCAATAGTGCTTCTTCTTATGCTTTATGTACTCGTATGTATTTGCAAGCTGCCTGTCCATCTCCAATATGATTATCTAGTCAGATGGGTACCTGGGTAGCTTCTTTGGTTGCAAGGTTAACCCAGCTACCCTGATGTACATGAATGTCCTGAACTAGATAAAATATGCCCCAATGGCCCTTACCTTAGCAGCAGCTTCTTCTGACATCCTTTTAGCAAAGTCACCTTCAATAGATCGGATGACTACAAATATGAATGCATTGCTGACTATCCTATAATCCGGGGAATCCTCTGGCATGTTTTCTCCTTTTACCAACTGTGGGTATACAAGGTGGGGCCATGCATTCAGATCATTTAGACTTCCCCTTTTGGTGAGGCCAAGATAATTTTCCCGTGTAGCTAGTAGATACACCACGTAAGTGCTCATGTAAAACTTGGGATTATGCCTTACTGCTATAAACTGCTTGTCTAGATTGTCACTAATAATAGTGCCCCAGTCAAATCTTGGCTTTCATTCTCAAATCCTTTCTATCAACAGGATCATCTAGTGTTCGAGTTGAGTGGATTGAGGTAACCCATACACCTGGCTTATCATTGTTATAGTTGTCTAGATGTCATCCTTCATATAACCTCTTCAGAGGTCTATCTTGTCCAATTTGTTCTTAGGAAGCTGTTGCTTGAGGTAGTCTTTATTCATCATCTCATGTATGGCCTGTTCCCTATTACTAAACCACTTGGTCCCCTTTTCAATATAGAAGTCATAGAACTTGTCTATGCCTTTGTGGAGGTGGAAAACATCCTCAATGACATCTGACCTAATGTCCAGTACCACTTGATCCTCCGAGTTTACTACCACCCTCTTATCTAAATCATAGTGATGAGCTAGGGTGATGATCAATTCTAAAGATGAAATAGCCACTGAGTGTGCGGCTGCATTCACTAGCCCAGATAGGACTAATGAGGTGCAATCATCAGATCTATTTTCTGGTTGGGAGCACTGAGTCAAGAATTCATTCCAATCTGCATTCCTGATGTTGGTGTCTGTTATCTCACTATGCTTGTTCCCCACCTTTGAGCTGGGGGGATTCCCCTTGTATTGATATTTCATTAGGGAGGTTGTCTTTGGTTTAGTCATTCCTGCAAGAAAAGACAAATATCAGTAGCTTATTGAATAGGAAAAAACAATTAAAACTATGAAAGCAAGCAAAGAGAGCTGAATAAACAGCTAAGTGTGAGTTTTTGCACTTTCGGGCCTTTCGGGGTTTCGGTCACCGAAAACAAGTTCGGAGGCCAAAAAGTTCAAAAGTGCAAAAAGGTCTATTGGAAGGACAAAGTCCGTCAGGCCTTTTGGGGTTTGAAACTAAGAGGTGCTTTCTTAGGAACATCGAACATCCAAAAATGGAGATGAACCCCGAAATCCCAAACGAAGGTCTTGCTTTCGGCCTTTTTGGACCTTTCGGTCTTTCAGACCTTCCGGATGTCTGAAAGGCCGAAATGTCCAAAATGGCACTTAGCAAGAGTTTGAAGATCTATTTTCTGCCTTTTAGAGGCTGAAAACCTGCAGCAAGGGCCATGACCGATGAAACACAAAACCCTAAACCTAAGACCTAACGAAACTAGGAAACCCTAGGTCCAATAGGGAGGGACGTCCCTATCAAAACATGAAGGCATAGAGGCCTAAAAAAGTAAAAAAATGAAGTTCCCTAGGCTAGACAAGCACTAGGCGTGAAAACAAAACCCTAGACCTAGACCGGAAAACATGAAGAGAAGGAAAGCGAGGAGAACCTACCTTGAATGAATGAACTAGGAGTGGGAGGAAAACCAGGTGGCTCAAAAGTTGAAGCAGTCGGCAAGGAGAAGTAGACAAAATCATAAGTAGGAGAAAAAAAAATGCAAAGTGATTTAAAAATGAAGGCTCCTCCTATTTATAACCCGTAGGCTAACGTCAGCGGCTTCGGGACTTTTGGACCCTGAAAGGCCAAAAATGTCAGAGGAGAACCAAGTCTTCGACCTTTCGGGGTTGTTGGAGCCTAAAAACACTGAAAGGTCAGGTCTTCGGCCTTTCAACCATTTTTTCATTTTAGAGTACCTAAGTCCTCTGAAAGGCTGAAAGGGCCGAAAGGCCAAAAAAGGCTTCTTTCTTCCTCTGTCTTGGTTTCAGCAGTTTTCTTTGGTGGCTAACTAGATTTCTATGAGGGGTGGACATGACAAAAGGTAAAAAGACAAAAAGAAGGGGATCCTCGTGGTCAAAGGACCAAAAAATGGGGTGTGTATTATGGACCCACAAAAAATAGCCCTGACAAAAGAAGGAATGACCAAGGCATTTCTTTATCATCAACACTCTTCCAAAAAGTATCTTTGCAATAGAACAGAACCAAGAGGCGGTGGAGTTGACAATTCTTCAATGACCTCCAATCTAAGGTTCTTCTATTAGTTTCCCTGTGTTTGTTCATGTGTGTTCATTTCTTGACCTTTGGTTGTGATAACCAAGATGCTTTCCAACTATTCCCAACCTTTGCCAAATAAACCAGGGCTTCCCGGAAAGAGCTTTGCTGCCAGTCAGGCATCCATAGCCCCAACAAAGTTTTCCCTAAGTCCCAAGTGTAACCTTTCTCTACTGCCAGCCGGGCATCCATAGCCCCGGTAGAGGTTTTCATAATCACCCAAATGTGTCATGTCTGCTAGGCTATAACTTTCTTTCTTTGTGAGAGCTCCATCTTTTGGAAAATTATTTTGTTCCTTCTATTTTCTTGGAGATGTATCAAGCCTTGGACGTTAGTGTGTTCCATGCATTCAGGTCCATAACCTCTTTTCTTCTTCTTCTTTTCTCTGGTCTAAGCAACGATTAGGTGGTGTTGCCCATACTTTTCACTCATGACCTCTTTGGGGCACTTTTCTTTTGAGTGTTTCTTTTGATTTCCTTTTTGGCTCTTCTTTCTTTCATTATTGTGTTCGCATTCAAGTCAGACTTGGGTTATGGAATAGGTGGGTACCCGAACCTATGCACTTAGGCTGGCAATAACTGACAAATGCCCTAGAAACCAATGCCCTTGGATGTTGTACCTTAATTTGTCTTGTGATCAGGATGACCAAACTTCAAACTCCTTCCTGTGTGTCAATGATAATCATCAGTACTTTGTCTTTTGGGACGGTTCTCTTATGCTGCATGTATCCTTGGAGAAATTTGACTAAGAAATACCTCTTCTCCTCTTGCGGAACACCTTGGACTGGATCCAAAACACACTGACCCAAAACAACAAAACCAACCCCGACAAAAGAAAAGAACAAACATAAGCGAAAGAAAGGACTAACGGCGAGGACAACAAAGAAAAAAGGAAAAAACTCAAAAGTGACTATGGTACAAGGGACGAAAGACAGTCCCGCTTAGGATCCAAAGTAATGTTTGAGGAATTTCCCATTGACTAGCAATGGGGTCAACTCTCCGTCCAATGTTTTGATCCTAAAATTTTTCTCCCCCAGGATCTCTGATATTTGGTAAGGGCCTGTCCACAGTCTTTGGAACTTGGTGTGGTTGCCTGGCTTTTCTTTTGCCTTATCCCACATGAGGAAAAGGTCAGAGATCCTGAAGGCTTTGATGGTAGCTCTCTTGTTGAACCACCTTTTGACTATAGCCTGATGCTTTGATACATTTTCTAGGGCCAAAGTTCATTTCTCCTCTAGTTTTAGGAGATTCATGAGTCTGACTTGTACCTGATCTTCCTCCCCTACGTATTGGTCCATTAATATCAGAATTGGGATCTTTAGGTTCATAGGGAAGACTGGTTGCAATCCATAGACTAGTTGATATGGAGACGTCCCCAGGGTGTTCTTGACCCTTATGTGATCAGTCCATAAAGCATATTTCAACTGCATGTGCCAGTCCCTGGGGTTGTCATCTAGGAGGTGTTTGATCACTATTGTCAGATTTTTGTTTGTAGACTCTGCTACACCATTGCCTTGCGGATAGTAATTTGAAGAGAACTTGAGGATTACCTATTTTTTGAAGGCCCATTATGTAAGCGAGGCTAAAGAGAAAGAGGGGGCATTGTCACATACCAGATAGAATGGCATCCCAAACCTAGTTATGATGCACTCCTCCAAGAATTTGGTCACAACTTTAGTGGTACAATTCTTCAATGCTTGCACCTCTATCTAGCGCGTGCAATAGTCAGTAGATGACAAGATAAACTTATGTCCTATAGATGAAGGGGGGTTAATCACTCTCAAAAAATCCAAGCCCCATTGGGAAAATGGGTGTACCTCATAGACTGGTTGTAAGGGCATCGCTGGATTTCTCTCTCAAGTTGTGCTAGTTTTGCAAGTGTGGCAGGATCTCACGTGCTCGCTGGTATCTTTAAATATCGTAGGCCAAAAATACCCTGCCCTCAAGATTTCATGGGCAGTGGCCTCTGTCAATCCATGTCCCATTCTGTATTTTTCATGAAAGTCCACCAGTATTTGTTTTGTCTCTATTCTATCCAAACACCTTAAGTACAAACCCTCATAATTGCGTTTGTAGAGTTGTCCATTCTTTAGCATGTAAGATTTTCTTTTGATCTTTAAAGTTCTTCTCTAGGAACTATTCATTTCTTTAGGGCAGCGATTCTGTAATAGATAGTACACTATGTCTCGGTACCATACATCCATGATCACGCCTTGGTTAGTGTATGTTTGGCAGACTAGACCTCCTTCAAACTCAGAGATCAACTTTGGCAGGCCCTGGCACCTTACCAACTTCATCGGCTGGATTTCTAGGTCAAACTCTTGGAGAATTGCCATCCATTTTCCTCTCCATTCTCCCAGCTCATTCTTCATTAGGAGGGATTTAACTGTCACGTCTGGACCTATCCCAATGACTTTACTCCTTAAAATATAATGTGTAAATTTCTTCACTACCTTGACGAGAGCAAATGACTACTTATCCAGGTTTGGGTATCTAAGCTCAGCATCTTTGAAAGAGAAACTCATAAAGGCGATGGGTCTTTTTTCTTCACTATTCTTCTTCTACATGAGAATGCCTATGCATGAGTGTTCTGACGTGAAAGAGTAGACCTTGAAAGGGATGGTGTAGTTAGGACTAGCTAGGACTGGTACTATGGAAATGGAATTCTTAATCTCTTCGAAAGACTTCTTGGCTAGGAGAGCCCATTCAATCTTGGCATCTTTCTTGAGCATGTCGTTCAATAGTTTCACTATTTCTGTGAAACCACTAATGAATTTTCTGACAAAATTGATCTTTTCAAAGAAAGATTTTAGTTCCTTGCGGCTATGAGGCAGTGTCAATTTTAGGATCGCCTCCACTCTTTTAGGGTCAATGGATATCCCCTTTTCAGAGATGATATGCCCCAAGAGCTTTCCTTCAATCACCCCGAACATGCATTTCTTGGGGTTGAGGGAGATCCCAAACTCTCTGCACCTCTAGAGGCATATTCTAAGGTTGCTTATGTGGTCAGCTCTTAGTTTTGAGTAGACCATGAGATCATCCATGTAGATGATAATGCACCTTCCAACTAATCCTTTAAAAGCTATGTCCATTACTCTCTGGAAGGTGGCTCTAGCATTAATCAGCCCGAAAGGCATCCGTCGATAAGTGAAAGTTCCCCATTTGGTGGTGAATGTCATTTTCAGCCTATCCTCTTCCTGTACCATCACCTAATTATACCCAGAGTAGCCATCCAGGAATGACATCATTTGAGATCCATTAACCTTCTGTAGCACTTCATCTAGAGATGGGAGTGGATAATTATCCTTTTTAGAGGACTTGTTGAGGTTCCAAAAATCTACGCATAACCTAATTTCTCTAGTCTTCTTCCTTATAGGTACTAGGTTTGCAACCCATGTAGAATGTCAAATCGGGAAGATGATCCTAGTGTGGAGCAGCTTTTGGACTTCCTTTTGGATTAAGGGCTCCATAGTGTTATTCATGGGTCTTTGTCATTGTCTGAAAGGCTTAGAATCTGGCTTCAAAGGGATGTTGTGCACTATGACTGAGGTGTCATATTTCTTTAATTCTTCATAACTCCATGCTATGACATCTCAATATTCAGTGAGAAGCTGGACCATTTTCTCCTTTTCTTCCTTTGTTCCCACCTTTCCGATGTGGACTTCTCTGAGTTCTTCTTCTATGCCCAGGTTGTAGGTGTCACATTCTTTACCATCAGGTGCTACGTCGGGGCATCTTCTTATTGCAGTCTTATCGCTGTAAAAAATCCTCTCTAATTCTACCATTCCCTTGGGTATGGCATTGGTTTTTAGGTTTATGATGCTGTGATCATCAGGCTCTTTAGGTTTGGCTATTTCCTCACCTTCCTTCTCCTCGTTGATGATCTACTTTTCAAACATGCCAGTGCACATGATAAACTCTAAGATATGCTGCTCATCTTGGAAGACTTGAAAGTTAGTGATATTGTCCAGAATGGCTCGGGCCGAGACCAGCTCAACTGATAATTTCTTTAGTTTAGATTTTTCCATTGGATGTAGTGAACTGGCTGAGATAGCCAATGTGTCAGCAACAACATTCTTTCTTCTCGAGATGGTTTTGATGTTGAAAGCGTCGAATCGTTGATCAAATCCCATGCCCTATTTCTGTAGGCTGAGAGCCTCTTATTATTGAAAGTATACTGGCTATGGATCTGCTTGACAACCAATTGTGAATCTCCTTCCACCATCAATATTTTGATTCCTTTCTCATGAGCTAGGAGGAGTCTGCAAACCAGTGCTTCATATTCTGCAACATTATTAGTACAAATAAACTGTAATCTATAAGCAGCATAGAAAGACTTACCTCTTGGATTTATCAATTTGATTCCCACACCTACTCCTTGTTTGCATTTGGAACCTTCAAAGCACAGTTTCCATACCTAAGGTGGTTTAGTAGGGCTGGGTTTGGTTGAGCTTTTCTTAGAAAAATCCTTGGTTCTTGGTTTTCGGCTTCTTTCTCCACCGCTATCGGAAGAAGTTAACTCTCCTGTATGCTCAGTATGCCTAGGTTTGGGGAGTTTATCATCTTTTTCACTTTTATCTTCTAGTATTCCCTTGTAAGGGGGACACACTCCATCATCTGAGGTACTCCAGTCACTAAGCATGTTTGGGGCATGGCTTCTATCTTCATAATCTGACCCACTGTCTTGATCTTGAGGTGAACTATTTGTAAGGACTAGGTTGTCCATATCTGGTGCGGCATTGTTCCTATCTTCTTTCCCAAGTACATCTTATTTTATTTTCTGTGCTTCTAGTGGCTTATTTGGTCAGGCCATTTGATCCAACACTTGTGACAGTGCTTCTTGAGAACTAGGGCATGTAAACTCAGAATGACTAGCCTGATGTAATCGGCAGTATCTAAGTAGCAATAAGATGTTGGGATCTGTGTGTTGACCCAGGTGTCGCAGGCTATCTATTGTGCTATTGACGAAGCTCTGGAAGATGTCATCACCAATCTTTAGCTCTAGGAGACCTTGGATGGGACTATGGTCTAACTCTTCACCTTCTCAGATTTGAAACATGAAAATGTCATGCAATCGATAAGTGCCCAAATCAGTTTGAGTGAACAAGACTTCATTTGGGGCATTGTATTCAGTGATCATCCTCTCCAGCTTTGGCTCTGCATCTATCTTGATCTGATTGTTCAAAACTCTCCAAGGTAGCCAGATTTGGGTGAAATCTATAGAGAGCCATCCTCTTAAGCACTTAGTCCATTCTTGACTTAGCAACATCCCATAGGTCTTGGGGATGTCTACTATGTGTATATCAATGCATTCTTGTATCTGGGGATTCGTGACTAGTTGAATGTGTACATATTTGAGCACACTAATTACTTTGACCTCAATTTTTTCTAATTGTATGACCACCCGGTTCATTACTTGGGGCACCATCCCCAACTTCTGGAAAATTGATAGGGGCATAACATTGCATGAGGCTCCTGAATTAATTAGGCAATTGTGTAGGTTCTTTCCAAATATCCGCAGACTGAGTAGGAATGGCCAGACCTCTGTCCTATCCATGAATACTGTTG
Organism: Thuja plicata; assembly: GCA_018584345.1. Taxonomy (NCBI): domain Eukaryota; kingdom Viridiplantae; phylum Streptophyta; class Pinopsida; order Cupressales; family Cupressaceae; genus Thuja; species Thuja plicata. The sequence continues at coordinate 194,139 of MU225313.1, forward strand.
GGAATGCCTCAGATGTGTTGACATTAGATGTGGGTTCCCTAGTGCTGTTAGTTGAATGGACAAGTTTTGAATGATCCAAGGATCTTAAAAGGGCTTCCCTTTGAGACGGGCAGCCCTGCAATAGTTCGAACATAGAGATGTTCGCCTTAGTTTTCTTGAGTTAATCTACTGCACTATACTTGTCATTTGACCAGGTCATTCCTTGGTAGCCAGCATATGTACTTTTTGTAGGAGGTATGGGAGCATTTGGGCCCTTTGGAGGTATGGGATTGTTACTAGCCCAAGGATTTGGTGGAGTCAGTTGCTTTCCTAGAGGTATACCATTGGGGAGGGGTTCCTTTCTACTCTGGAGGTTATATGAGTTTTGCTAATCATTTTGGAAGGTGTGCACCTCAGAATATTCAAGTTCAATTTCTCTTTGAAAAGGGAACACGAATTCATCTTCTCTCATATAGGCTTTTGGGCCTCCCTCCTTTCAAGACTCATAGGAATTGAACACCATAGCATTGAATTGCACCGAGGGGCCCTCTGGATTCTGGGTGTAGTGGTCTTGGGAGTTGTTCACATATCCATTATTGTCTTGATGCTTAATTGGAGCCCCAACAAAATTGGCCTCTGAAGCCTCATAAGTATTGGCATTGTCTACTGGGATGCTGCCATTATTTGGTCTAGTGTTCCATGGATGATTTGGCCTTTACTGCCCAAATGGTTTCTCCTACGTGTTGTTGTTGCTATATGCATTGAGACCCCTATTTGGATTCTGAGGGTATGTATTTGGACCAGCAGACGCTCATTGGTATCCACCTTGATTTTGGGGTGGGTTTAGATTCATTTTGGTAACTTTGCTAGTGATCTGTGATAAAGTATTCTTTATGGCATCTAACTCAAAATCCATGAGAGCATCAGGCTCATTGTGGGGTACAACCCTCTATTCTACGAATGTCATTTTATGAGCTTCGTATCCTAGATAAGTAATAGATGGAGGCATGGTTGTACATGGTTGTGCCAGTATAGGATTTAGCATAGGTAGGTGACTGGCCAAGGCTTGATTGTTTGCTACAAATGGGTGTGGGATAGCAAGATTACCCATGATGGGCGTAGCTGCATAGCTTCCTTCTTGTGGGTCCATTTGATGAGTGAAAGTGATGGCTTCATTATACACCTTTTCAATCATGTCTCTATCCACCGGGGGAAGCCTTCTTAGAAAGATCAAGGTAAATGGATCTAAAGCCTTTAAGTAAACTTGTATGATAGCCTCAGTTGGTATAGTGTAAGGAGCTTCCAACTTTTGATGCATTTTATGAAAATGTTGATTAAACATAGCAATGGGATCCTTAGGATCTTCTCTTGTGGTTATGAACTAGTGATGTGTCATAGCAGGATCGACATACAATTTGAACTGATTGAGGAATTTGGTTTCAAAGTCATTCCATACTGAGATAGACCCTCATGGAAAATTAAGGTAACAGTTGTATGCAAATTCTCCCAAGGTGTATGTGAAGAGACGAGAGACAATGTCTTGGCAGGCAATCTCTTTATGATTGCAAATTTCTTTGAAGGTGTGGATGTGTTCTTCTACTATCCTAGATTTTCCATATATGAACTATGTACAAAACTTCTCCAAATTTTTAGGTAACTCGTGGAGCTGCCCAACAAAGTTCAAAGGTGAGCTTGTTGCATTAGCGAAAAAGGCCATTGGACGAGGTTGCTGCAAATGTTGATTTGGCAAGTTCTGATTTTAATTGATGGTTGTGGTAATAGTTGGGGCAGCGATGTGTGTTTTTTGTCCAAGAGGATCCCAAGGTATGGAAAGATGATGAGAAGATTCACCTTTTGCTTTACCCTTGTTTCTACAATCCCTTCGATGGTGAGTGAGTTTGAGAAACTTGCCTCTTTTCGGAGATGATCTAAGCACACGCTCGAATCTCTCTGGAGAGAAAGATCCAATATTATCCAACTTTTGGGTCTTGAGGCCCTCATTCTAGCACCACTTCTTTTGAGCATTGTTTTGACACAAGCCAACTTGCTAGGAAATCAAGATTCGATTTCCTCTCTTGAAAGAATAACAAAGTTATTCCCAAGGTTCTCCGGGGTTGGGTCACAACCTGCTTGGTTACTCAGTTGAAGATAAATGTGATTGTTCATGAGGAGGCCATTGCTGGTACGTTCAAGACAACAAACTGCAAAATATTGTTAGTTTCTTTTTTGGTATTTTCTATTTTAACAAGTATAGGTATGGTAAATAACATGCAACTTTGTATATTTTGAGATAACAATTTTTAGAATTTCAAGACAGAATTTAAAGAGATGACGGTAACAAGAAATGCAGCGAATTGTAAAGAAAAGTAAAATCCTAAGGACATAAACCACTATAAAACCCTTCCTTGTGAATTAAATGCTGGAGGAATTTGGAACAACCCACAAACCATAAATTAGACCACGTCATGATTCACTACTCCACAGATGCAAGTGTTTGGAGATAAGATATGTTTTACTCATACGACATATTCAAAATCTGTCAAATCATGAAGCCACCAAGACGTGCGCACCCACAAGATGGATTTATCATTAAGCCCAAAGATAGCATCCTCCACACATTCATCACAGCAAGGTAGATATACAATAGCAAACTCCAACTTAAAGGTAGCATGAATTTGAAACACAATAATACAATGGGCTCTCTAAAAATAAAGAATAATGCAAGCATACATTCAATAAATTTGCATAAATAGTAGTAATTCACACACCATGAATGAAGCACCTAATGTAGATCTTTATTTTATTAAGAAGTCAACCTTTTACATTGCTTTTTTATTACAATATATAGAGTTTTGATCTATAACTCAGATTTTCAGAGTTAGGGTATCATGAGAGAGTCTAAACTAAAGAAAAAAGCTAAAACAATAACTTTGCTAAAGGTAAACTACTGTTAGCTAATACTATGTAACTTGCATGGAGTCTTAAATCCATTTACAATCCATTTTCTCATGCAAAGAGGTAAAAATCTACCAAAGAAGAGAGAGAGAGAAAGAAGGTGAATTCCTTCTATGAACTGGGAGTTCTTCTTCTTGATTCTGGTGGTCCTTCTTGGATTCTTCATCTAAAACTATCTCTGGTGGTGGGAACTAATAGGAAACCTTTATTCTTCCCAAAATGAACTCAAATTGTCCATTAATCTGATTTGGAGTCTAACTGGTGTTTGAAAAAGTAACCTCGCTGGAAACCCCCAGTTTTTTGGACCCCGACCTCTACCCCAAAACTTTAATGCCTTTAAAATTTCCCAGGTGCTTATCAAAATCTTCAAACTTGGAGGTCCCAAAATTTCAGACTTGTTGTGGGCCAAAAGGCTGACAAAACTTGAAGAAGCCGAAAGGTTGAAATCTTTGAAGGCCAAAAGGGTGAAATTTCGGAGGCCGAAAGGCCGAAAAACTCTACCTTAGCAGAAATTTAGCCAAATGTGAAAATCTTGTCCTGCCCACCTAGTAATTGGACCTTGGAGGTTTATCCAGGAAAGACCTCTGGGTGAGCTTCCCAGAGCCTCTACACTATCTCCTAAACTTCTTCAAAATTGATCTCTTTCCTTCTTATCTTGGTGACCCTTCATTCTTTCTTCTTTCTGAAGGTAGTTAATTCAGAAGCGAAGAACGTGATCTCTTCTTCATGCTGTGACATTCTTTGTATTTCCTCTTTTAGGTAAAATAGTTGTTGTAGGGCCTCCTTGGTATTAACTCTAGCTAGAACATCTCTGAACTGTTGGACCACCTCTTTGGAAGGATGTAGAGCCTGTTGGTTTTCATCCTGATAGACATTGAGGCTGACCCCTATGAAGAAAGTATCTATATCTTCAACCCATTTTATTACCTCCTCTCGCTTGTCAGCTATAAGGGCTTGTTGTTTCTTGTAGACCTTAATTATTTTGGTCATTTGTTCATTCCATGCCTTAAACTTGTCCAATTCTTTGCCTTCATAGACTTTTACCAAAATCTGGAAGCATTGCTTTTGGATTATCTCAAAATCCTGGAGGGCTACTTGCCACTTAATCACCTCTGAATCTATACCCCCATCATCTTCCACCAGGTCAATGAGTGAATTAACTTCAACCAATATGGTCTGGTATAGCTTAAATACCAATGGAATCACCTTCTCTCTAAATTGTTCAAAGTCATTTTTCCAATCGGCGCTTGCCTAGATGAAAGAGGGAGTCAAACCTGTCGGCAAATCTGGTGTAGCCCTTTTATCAAGTATGGCTTGTAATGAAGCCTCTGAACAATTTGGGTCAATAGGGTCCACCATCTTTTGAATGTACCCTTTTAGAGCTTCATTTTGATCTGTCAAGGATTTTATGGTCTCTTCATCCTTGCTCATGAACCCTAGAGCATGCTTCAGCCCTAAAGCTGCTAGTTTTTTTCTCCCTTCTCTGGTAGGTTCGCCCAAATCTACCTCCCTGAATGTATAGCCTTCTGATGAGCCTATTGTCTGAGAAGTTCTCAAGGGTGGGATAGCTATCTAGGCTTTCCAATGACCCCCAGTGTCTTGAGTCACATATGACATGGTCTTTGCAGGTACACTGATTTCTACCTCGTGGAAGGCTTGCTTCAGAGTGGTCATACTTGCATCATCCCCATCCAAATCATTGGTATAAGTTCTCTTCCTGGGTTGTATCTCCTTGGTAAACCAAGTAGGTTTTCTAGATGTAGTTACAGGTTCATATGGTGCAACTTGGAGGATTGAAGTTAGGCATTGTACTTCTGGCATTATTCCTTTCTCTGATTTCTTTTCTTGCCTTCTTTCCTATTCACTCCCTCCTTCCTTCATTCTTCCCCCTTCAGTATCCACATCCATTTCCCCTTCTTCCCTCTCCCCCTCCACCTTGCCTCATTCAGTCACCACATTTCCCCCTTCTTTGTCCGGCGCCTCTTCGACAGAGGTGTCAATTAATACATTTGACCTAAGATTGGTCATGGCCTCTAGTGTGGACTGGAGAGGTGATGTGTCTTTAGTACTCACTGCTCCTTTGGTTGCATGGGTGGCACATGTTGAAGGGATTGATGTTGGTGGGGTAGGTGTTGATATGGCTAGAGTGGGAGATGGGAGAATGGTAGTAGAGTAGGGTGGATTTGGCATAGGATAAGGTGTTGGGGTTGGAATTAATGGTGGTGGAGTAGGAATTGGAGGTGGTAGATAAGGTGGTGAAGTAGGGACATGAGATGGTGGAGTGGAAAATAGTACTTTCCCTACTACATGATCTGTAGTTGTGGCTCGGGCAATCCCACTATCCTGAACCTCATGCTCTTGAGTGGAACTAGGGACATTCACTAAAGGGTTGGTGAATTGGACCGGTGGTTGAGTGAGGATTACCTGGGGTTGAATAAGCAATGGAGCTCCAGTGTCTATATCTTGGTTGTGATCAAAAAATTCTTCAAGTCCTTCAAAATCAAAAAGCATAAACTCATCTGATCCTAAGGCATCCAAAGGATTATCCTATTCTTTGGGATCTTCCTTATGTTTCTTGGTAGTTTCCTTTTCTCTCCTTTTTTGCAATCTCATTCTTTAGACTAGGGGCTCATCTTCTTCTACTTCCTTAAACCCTTCTTGTACCATTTCCAACCACAGAGATTTATAACTCTTCTTCCTCTTATATGTTTTCTTCTTAGTGGTGGGGGAAGATTGGCCAGAGGTAGATGGGCCTTCACCTGATAGGGTTTGTGATGACCCTACTGGTGGGTCAAAATGGCTTGTCATTCTAGTTTTCTTGGGCCTAGGATTGGAGCCATATTCAACTGATTGTTCATGGCCATACATGGTTCTTGGCTTTTGAGGAGGAGCCTTTTTATACTTAGGAGCTGTTGACTTCTCCCCTCGCTATTTTTCTACTTTCCTAGAGGGCTTCATCAATGTTTTTACCGGGATCAGACTCATTCTGTGTGGCTTCTTGATCCAAGTTATGGTAGTCTTTATCACATGCCTCGCCCGAAAGTCTATGTCATCATTTTTATCCTTGTCCACCTCTCCATTCATGATTGACTGGTCATATACCTTATCTTTTGTGTAAATGTCCTCTAGGACCTCATCTGAATCACATTCCCAAACCTTTGATGAAATAGGAACCTTTAACACCTCTTTTTCCAGAGCGAGGTTCATTCTGCAATAATCCCAAATCCTAACTTCATGATCATCTATGCAGTTTATCCAGTGATCCTCCAAATGTGGCTCATGTATGTAGAATTTGCCGATAATGTGGCTGTAAGTACCTATGGGATCAAAGCAGGCTCGCACTGTCTTGTAAAACTGTAAGGGATAGTCATCCCATTCAAAAGATAGGGATTTGAAAACCTTCATGTCTTGTAGTGTATATGGCCCCAAAGAGATGGGAAAGTCCCAACAGTGCTTCTTCTTATTCTTTATGTGCTTGTATGCATCTATGAGCTGCCTGGCCATCTCCAATATGATTATCTAGTCAGATGGGTACCTGGAAAGCTTATTTGGTTGCAAGGTTGATTCAGATACCTTGATGTACGTGAATGTCTTGAACTGGATAAAATAGGCCCCAATGGCCCTTACCTTAGCACCAAATTTTTCTGACATCCTTTTAGCAAAGTCACCTTCAATAGATCAGATGACTACGAATATGAATGCATCGTTGACTATCCTGTAATCCGGGGAATCCTCTGGCATGTTTGCTCCTTTTACCAGCTGCGGGTATACAAGGTGGGGCCATGCATTTGGATCATTTAGACTTCCCCTCTTGGTGAGGCCAGGATAATCCTCCCGTGCAGCTAGTAGATACACCACATAAGTGCTCATGTAAAACTTGTGATTATGCCTTACTATTGTCAACTTCTCATCCAGATTGTCACTAATAATAGTGCCCCAATCAAATCTTGCCTTTCGTTCTCATATCCTTTGTATCAACAAGATCATCCATTGTTCGAGTTGAGTGGATTGAGGTAACCCATACACCTAGCTTATCATTTTTATAGCCGCCTAGATTTCATCCTTCATATAACCTCTTCAGAGGTCTATCTTGTCACATTTGTTCTTAGGAAGCGGCTGCTTAAGGTAGTCTTTATTCATCATCTCATGTATGGCTTGTTCCCTATTACCAAACCACTTGGTCCCCTTTTCAATATAGAAGTCATAGAACTTGTCTATGCCTTTGTGGAGGTGGAAAATGTCCTCGATGACATCTAGCCTAATGTCTAGTACCACTTGATCCTCTGATTTTACTACCACCCTCTTATCTGAATCGTAGTGATGAGCTAGGGTGATGATCAATTATGAAGATGAAAGAGCCATTGGGTGTGCGGCTGCATTCACTAGCCCGGATAGGACTAATGAGGTGAAATCATTGGATCTGTTTGCTGGTTGGGAGCACTGAGTCAAGAATTCATTCCAATCCACATTCCTGATGTTGGTGTCTGTTATCTCACTATGCTTGTTCCCCACCTTTGAGCTGGGGGGATTCCCCTTGTATTGATATTTCATTGGGGAGGTTGTCTTTGGTTCAGTCATTCCTACAAGAAAAGACAAATATCAGTAGCTTATTGAATAGGAAAAAATAATTAAAACTATGAAAGCAAGCAAAGAGAGCTGAATAAACAGCTAAGTGTGAGTTTTCGCACTTTCGGGCCTTTCAGGGTTTCGGTCACCGAAAACAAGTTTGGAGGTCGAACGTCTGAAAATGGTGATGAACCCCAAAAGCCAAAACAAAGGTCTCATTTTCGGCCTTTTTGGACCTTTCGGATGTCTGAAAGGCCGAAATGTCTGAAACAGCACTTAGCAAGAGTTTGAAGATCCATTTTTGGCCTTTCGGAGGAAAAAAACCTATGACAAGGGCCACGACCGACTAAATACAAAACCCTAAACCTAAGACCTAATGAAACTAGGAAACCCTAGGTCTAACAGGGATGGACATCCCTATCAAAATATGAAGGCATAGTGGCCTGACGAAGCAAAGAAATGAAGTGCCCTAGGCTGGACAAGCACTAGGCACGAGAACAAAACCCTAGACCTAGACCCAAAAACATGAAGTGAAGGAGAGCAAAGAGAACCTACCTCGAATAAATGAACTAGGAGCGGGAGGTCAACCAAGTAGCTCAAAATTTGAAGCAGTCGGTGAGGAGAAGCAGATGAAATCACGAGTAGAAGAAAAAAAAATGCAAAGTGATTTAAAAATGAAGGCTCCTATTTATAACCCGCGGGCTGACGTCAGCAGCTTTGGGACTTTCGGACCCTGAAAGGCCAAAAATGTCAGAGGAGAACCAAGTCTTTGGCCTTTTGGCATTATCAAAGTCTGAAAACACCAAAAGGTCAGGTCTTCATCCTTTTGGCCATTTCAACATTTTGGAGTACCTAAGTCCTCTGAAAGGCTGAAAGGCCGAAAAATGCTTATTTCTTCCTCTATCTTGGTTTCAGCAATTTTCTTTGATGTCTGACTGGATTTCTATGAGGGGTGGACATGACGAAAGGCAAAAAGACAAAAAGAAGGGGTTCTCCATGGTCAGAGGACCAAAAAATGGGGTGTGTTTTGTGGACCCACAACAAGTTTAAATACAGAAATCAACTATCATTTGAGATTTAAATGTCCACGTTCTTTTAAAAAAGTGATTGAAAATAGGGTTATAATAGAGGAAGTTTTATCAAAAAGTGGAGAGATCAAACTCTATAAGGAAAACAAAAAAAAACAAAAAAAATTACAAAAATTCCAACAACACTAATCGGGCTCCTCCTACCAAGAATCGATTTTGGTTAAAGAATATCAACAAGAGCCTAGTTAATGATGGATTTGTTTAAGAAAACAACCTGAAATCTTCTCCTTTTAATCTCACAAGAGGATCCAATCAAGAAAATAGTGTTAACCAAGCATCAAAGGTTCCTTTCAATAATAGTAATAACTTTTTGAACAATCAAGAGGTTAACAAACCAAAACCTTTTTTCACTCCATCACAAAGAAGGAAGTTCACACCCTTGGTTGAACCTCTTGAGAATCCTTTGATAACCCTAATTTCTAATAAATTATTTTTCTACCTGAATCATGACCTTATGAACCACAAGTTAAACCCTCATGGTGGAATAACACTTGTCTTTGTGAAAATCATCAAAATAAGGGACATAAAACTAATGAGTGTATGAAGCTAAAATATGTGGTCCAAGATTTAATAGATAATGGTGTAATTAAAGTGGAAGGGCCTTATAATAATGAAGATCATATGTCCTTTAAAACTCCTTTCTCCAATCATGAGAAGGGGTAATCTTCAAACAATAACAACAAAAGAGGAAATAACAAAGTTAACTTTACACATAGCTATGATAATGTTATCAATTATTATTGAAACATGAGAACATTATTAATGTTGTTGTAGTAAATGAGAAACCATCAAAAGAAACCTCTAATGTTGTTACTAGGGGGAAAGCATCAAGAATAACCTTACAAGGAAGTACCCCTAAGAATATTGGTCCTAATCAATCAGCTTCTTCATCAAGTCAATACAACCTAGTGGATCAATTACAAAAGACACGAGCACAAATTTTCATCTTGGAGTTTTAAAACTTTCACCTAATCATAAGGAGATTTTGGAAACAGATCTTGCTGAAACCACCATTATTGATAACTTGGAGGAAGAGAGATTTCAAAACATGGTGGGTCACCTCATAACACCTCATTGTCTATCTTTTTCTAAGTAAGATGATATGTCCATCAACCATCCTCAAAATATCCCCTTAAATATAGAATTTTTGATACATAAACATCATGTCAAAAGAGTCCTCATTGATGGAGGAGTTGGTTTAATATTTATACATTAAGTTTATTCAAAGCCTTGGGGTTTTTTGAAGGGGCTATTGATCCAAAGAAGAAGATTACTATCAAGGCATATGATGATGAAGAAAGGTCTTCAAAAGTAATGGTGTTTTTTCCCATCCAAGTGGGCCCAATAAAAAAATGATACTATTTTTCAAGTGCTTGACATGAAATTAACTTATGATATCTTTCTAGGAAGGCCATGGATTCATGAAATGCAAGAAGTGCCTTTGACTTACCACCAATGTATCAAGTTCCCGTACATGGGGGAGGAAATTACTATTAGTGGAAACTCAAATTCATTCCAATATTGTAAAATTGTTAAACCTATGAATGAGTCATTTATTCCACATAATAGGGAAGGGCCTACACCAAGTGTTTCTATTGAAGAAATCAAAGAAAAGGTTCATAGTCCAATTTTGAGTGTCAACTCAAATGAAGACAAAGCTAGTTCATCCACATCAACAAAGGGTAAAGAGAAAGTTATCTTTGTAAATAAAGGCATGGAAGATACTCATATAAGTGTTTCACTTTAAGGAGGACAACTCAAAATTCTCTAGAGTTGAAAAAGAAGAAGTCAAAGAGACGCACAATCAAATATGAAGGAAATGATGCACAACTTTGAAAAATAATGCAAAATTCAGTAAAAAGGAGTGGGAGAGTATTTTGTGTCATTATTGTATTTACCTACTTCTCTAAAGTCACATGGACAACCATATAGCTCTCATCCACAAAAAATTATAATGCACACTTTGTACAAGCTAGTGATTCCTCATCCATAGAAGAAGAAGACAATAGAGTTCTAAAATGGTTTTACAAAGATGAGGAGACTTCAAGTGTTTCTACCGAAAGGGTTCAACATGTTAGTATTCAAACTGATCAATTGGAAAAGGTTACCACATTATGAAAAAAATTTGGTATAAGGAAAGAGATCCTTAGGAATAAGGAATAAAGGATTGCTAGAACCCATGCAACCTCCTTGGAGATCTAAAGATGAAAAATCAGGAATAAGATATCAAGAACAAGGAAATGGTTCAAACAACTTCAATGACTCCTATGAACATATTCATATGCTAGATTCCAAAAGTGAAGATGATTCTACCAAATATGAGTGGGATTAATTATTTGAGGATTCTTTTCATGACAAGGAAGTGGATGTAATTCATACCTATTCTCCTACTTTTAGTGCAAATACACAATCAAGTTATAATCAAGATCATCTTATTCATCAAGAAATAGATTTGAGAGAAGAATCAAATGAAAATAATTGGATGGGTGAACTATGGGTACCTTCATTGTTAGGAGAATCAGACATTAGGTTTAATCGAAAAGATTTTTATCCATGAGAAACCCAAGAGGATTTGAGTGAGGATGATTTTGATCCTAGTTCTATGGAATACCTTGAACAAGCTCATGACATAGATTTAAGCGATACAATGTATGAACATCATAATGAAGTCATGTCCTTAAACCCCATGGATACAAATTTACCCGATGAACCTTTATCACTTGTCCATCCCAAACTAATTGATTGGGACCTATCCAATCCAAATGACATACTTTCTTTTCCCAATGATAATTTTTTTGCCCTATACCTAAATGTGGTTGAACCATCTTTCACCAATGAATTTGATCAAACAATAGAAATAGAAGCAAGTGGAAAATCTCTCAATCTAAAATAACTAAATAAAAGAAATAAAAAAATGAAATGGTCTAGTGGTGAAAACCACAATGTGGCAGTGCTAGACCCAAAAAAGTAAAAATAAAGGATGTTTTCAAAGGTGAAAACCCAATTGTGGCACCTAAGGAAGAGACATTGGACACCTTTCCAAAATATGATGAAGAAAGATCTCCCATATTGATTGAACCTGTAGAGAAGGTTAATTTTGACACAGAATTAGAACCAAGATTCATACATCTTGCAGTTTCCTTAACTCCAGCAGAAAGTCAAGATATAATTCAATTCTTCATGGAAAAGTAGATTAATTTTGCATGGTCTTATGTGGACATGCTAGGGCTAGATCCAATTTTTATTATGCATCATCTCAATTTTAGACCTGGGGTTAATCCAGTCAACAAAAATCTAAGAAAGATGCATCCCCATGTGGCTTTATTAGTAAAAGAATAATTGGAGAAATTACTAAAAGTTGGTTTCATAAGAGTTATAACCTATGCGGAATGGATATCCAACATTGTACCTATCACAAAACATGATAAATCTATTAGAGTATGCACCAATTTTAGACATCTAAATCTATCTTGTCTGAAGGATGATTTTCCATTACCAAGCATTGATGCTATAGTGGATTCAACAATAGGACATTCTATGTTCTCTCTTATGGATGGATTTAGTGGATATAACCAGAATAAGATAGCACTATAATATCAAGAGAAAATATCCTTCACATGCCCTTGGGGTACATTTTGTTGGAACGTCATGCCCTTTGGCCTTAAAAATTCTAGAGCTACCTATCAAAGGGCAATGAATACAATTTTTCATGACATGATGCATACATTTCTTGAAGACTATGTGGATGATATCTTAGCTGAATCACATGAAAGAAAATATCATCTACCAATCCTGGAAAATATTTTCACAAGGCTGGAACAATCCAAAGTTAGGTTAAATCCTAAAAAGTGTGCATTTGGGGTACAATCTGGAAAATTGTTGGGATACATAGTATCGAAAAAGGAATAGAGGTTGATCCTTAAAAATTTCAAGCTATTATAGAGATGTATGCACCAAAGAACATAATTCAAATGAGCTAATTTCAAGGAAGGTTGAAATCTATAAGAAGATTCATATCTCAATTGGTGGAAAAATGTCATTCTTTTACTCACTTTCTACACAAAGATAGTTTTCAAGTGAGATGCACAATGTGAGGAAGATTTCTCCTTATTGAAGGCATACTTGGTGAATCCACCTATACTTATGCCACCTATCAAAGACAATCCTTTACTCTTGTATATTTCAGCAATAGATAACTCTTTAGGGGTATTATTGGATCAAGAAGATAAAGATGGAAAAGAAAAGGCAATCTATTATCTCAGCAGAACCTTGGTCAAATATGAACTTAATTATAGCTTCATTGAACGAGCATGCCTAACAATACTTTTGGCTTCCCAAAAACTAGTCAATATATGTTGGTACACAAGGTTAAGCTCATTGCTAAAATTTATCCTCTCATGTATCTACTTAGAAAAATAGCTCTCTCAAGGAGATTGGCCAAATGGGTGATGGTATTGAGCGAGTTTGATATAGAATACATGGATAGAAAAGACATCAAGGGGAATTTCATAGAAGATCAATTGGATAAATATCCTCTATTTTCTCATCATCCTATCCAAGTTGAATTTCCAGATGCAGAAATAGTTAATGTGGAGGCAAAAACATGGAAGCTATATTTTGATGGATCTTACACACAACATGGATTGGGGGCAGGCATTGTTTTAATTACACCTCAAGGTTATACAATCCCTAAGTCCTAAAGACTTACATTTCCATGCACCAATAATATTTCAGAATATGAAGCTGTAATCATTGGCATCAAAATGGATTTATAATGGAAAGTAACTGAGCTACAAGTTTATGGGGATTCTCAACTAGTCATAAATCATATTAATGGTGAATATCAAACAAAGGATGAAAAGTTGATGGCTTACAAGAGATTGATTGATGACTGGAAAAGTATTTTTTTGGGGTCACTTTTGAGAAAATACCAAGAGAAAAGAATAGAACAGTCGATCCCATGGAAACCTTAGCTTCTCTACTTCAAATGCCAGATCAGAATGCTCAATATGAGTTCTTGGTAGAAGAATTGGTAAAACCCACATTCGACTTACTTGATCCCCAAATCATTTGCCTATTAATTGGACATGAATCACCTTGGTATGGGCCCATTTTTTACTACTTACAAGACCAAACTTTACCCTTGGACCAAACCTGTAATCAAAAGAGACATTTCATACGCCAAGCTTCTCAATATACCATCCTTTCTGACACATTGTATCGCAAGAGTCTTGAGAAGACACTTATTAGGTGTATAGAGGATGAAGAATCAAAATTATCTTTATGATATGTTCACGAAGGGATCTATGGGTCTCATTTGAGTGGGTTAAACTTAGCTAATAAAATTTGGCGAATGGGATACTTTTTTCCAACCTTAGAGAAATATGCTTGTCAATTTGTCAAAAGGTGTCAAAAATGCCAATATCATGGGGACATGATTCATGTTCCTGCACAAGAGATACACTTGATGACCACACCTTGGCCCTTTTATCAGTGGGGGTTTAATTTAATAGGGGTGATTTATCCACCTTGATCCAATGGTCACAAGTATATTATAATTTCAACGGAGTACTTCACAAAATGGCTAGAAGATGTGCCTTTGACAACTACAACGGGTAAAAAAAATTCCTTGTTTATCCTAAATCACATCATTTTTAGATATGGCATTCCTCATGCTATAATAACTGATAATGGAAAAAAATTCAAAAAAAAGATGTGGATGAGTTATGTGACAAGTTTCATATTATCCATCATTCATCTTCAATATATTATCCTCAAGGGAATGGTCAAGCAGAAGCGACAAACAAAAACATTCTCAAGGTTTTGAAGAGATTAGTTGACAATTTAGGAAGGAATTGGCATGTGAAATTAAACCCATCATTGTGGGCATATAGGACAAGCATTAGAACACCAACAGGGGAAACACCATTTTCATTAGACTATGAAGTAGAGGCTTTATTACCTATAGAGGTCATGATTCCATCCTTGAGAGTCTCCTTACAAACTTTTTATAATAAATGAGGATTATAGGGTTGCAAGATTTCAACAACTTGAGTTATTAGAAGAACATCAAACACAAGAATATGAACATGTTAAGGTTTATCAAAACAAAATATCAAGGAATTATAATAAAAATATTAAACCTAGAGTGTTTCAAATTGGTGACTTAGTGTTGAGAGAGAACTCTAAAAATCAAGTGGAGTGAAAGAAGAAAGGCAAATGGGAAGCAAATTGGTTAGGTACTTTTATTATCACGTCTTCCTTTGGCATAGGGACATAAGTTGGCTGATTGTGATGGGGATGAGTTTCAAGAACCTATCAATAGCACTCACTTGAAAAGGTTTTATACCTAATAAAAAAAGTGTATAGGTTGAAATAGTATCAGACGAAAGAATATCAGACAAATAAAGCATCATTTTTTTATATTGAAAAGAGATCTTGAGAAAAATCCAAAAATAATGGAAATAGTCTTGAGAAAAGAGAGAAAAAAGTAGAAAATTGAGCATGAAGAAAGAAAAACATTCAGATATGGATCCTGGAAAAAAAATTTATCTTGGTGAAAACTTGGCAAACAGGCATCTTGGCAATAAAATTTAAAAAAATTGAAAAAAAAAATTTGAAAAAAGTGCCTTTGTGAAAACCTAGCAATATGCACCTTGGTAGAAAAAAAACAAAAAAGAGAAATAAATTCAAATGTTGAAAGCCTGGTAAACATATGTCATTTGACCCTTAGGTCTTGCCTAGTTGCATGGTCATATTTGCATTTTTTCCATCACCATTGTATATACCCTTGCATCTATCATGTGTACATAATCATAATAAAGTCTCTAAGAAGCATTTTGTATATACCAAGTTGTGTTCATAACTTGGATCTTATTTTCCCAATCCCAAAACAGTTCTTATTTCAACTGAGGGCATTAATCCAAAAACATCGAATTTTATCATGCAGCCACCAATTCACACGAATCAATGTATCAAATCGGGGAACTTGATCTTTGGCTTTCAATTCATTATCTCTTGTCACAAACTTAATCCTTGACTTTCATTGACTTATTATTATCAAGATTAAAAATGTAAACCAAAGGATCGAAATGGTTGAAGTTCTATTTGAAATATGGATACAATATTTTTAGATTCTTGAGTCATGTTTTTCTAGCTAATCCATGATGTTTCGAAAATATTAGCAAGGATGAAAGCATGACATCTTTTCTTGATTTATTTGTGACTATTTTTAAGATTGATTCATGGAAGTATGAAATTTTTTCTAAATAAATGATCATCAAAGAATCATCGAGGACATTTGCATACAGAGGGGCTTCAATCTCTGTCTGTTTACACAACATGATACCTTGGTCATTTAGATCTTCCATATCTTAATTTCAACATCCACTTGCAATATTGAATCCGATGAAAATGATATTCATACTCCCATAGTTTGGAAGTCCAAGTAGTGAGGTTTGTACCAATTTCAAAGGTTTAAACTCTAAAAATAGCAATATTCATATCACCATGATTTGGTTATCTGACCAGTGATGATTGTACATGCTAGAGGTACCAAAAATCTCAATGATGAAAATTAATCCATGCATTGTTTTTGCAAAAGTGACAGATAGTTGCATTCATACAGACTAATCGCATAAAAGGATTTCCTCGAGTAGGGAGAAAATTCATCAAAGGTTGACATCATCAAAGTTATTTTTGAATCAAGTATGTGGGATTTTCATCAAAAAAATCATCAAATCATTATTCATTATTCATTATTCATTATTCATTATTCATTATTCATTATTCATTATTCATTATTCATTATTCATTATTCATTATTCGTTATTCATTATTCATTAGTATCAAAAATCATTAATCATTGATCAAAGCATTTCATTCATTAAGGTGCATTTCATTCATTAAAGTACATTCATACATGTCAAAAGTGCATTTCATCAACTCATATTGCATTACAAAAATACAAACAAAAAAAGTAAAGTACGATGCATTCATCATTTAGGTTCATTTCATACATTTTCAACATCATAAAGAGCATTAAAATAAATAACATTATCATACATTTTGCATCCATCTATATAATGTCATATGTAAGAAAACTCATCCACAACATATAAAAGTTAATGCATAATAGAAATCATGTAGAAGTGCATCCATATATCATCAAAAACTAGAAATCCCATATATAATGACATCATAAAGAACATGGAATCAAGAGTAAGAGTCTATCATAAAAGTAGTAATCAAATGTCCATCATGTCTATAAATGTCTAATAGAGATATGTCATCAAAGAAACTTCATAGTCTCAATCAAAATACATAGTGGTACATCATAACAAGAGGGTGGATCATGATATAATCTACTAGGGGCACCATTTTTCCCACTTGTGCTATTTGTACCACTTATCCCACCTATGTCATATGTCCCATATGTCCCACCTATTCCATTTGCACCATCTATCCCTCTGCCCATTGAACTATCTAGATCTAATGGATTATTTTGACTGGTAGTCACAACACTAGGCCTCTATTTCATCATAGTCATGAATCTTTGCATCATAGAGGAAACCTGATCAATCCGGCTACTCATAGTTTCCATCCCATCCTAAAGAGTCCTAACATCCTACATGAGCGTAACCATATCCTACAAAAATTGTGGAGCTATAGGAACCTGTGGAGCTATCAGAACCTGTGATGCTACTAGAACCACTGGAATAACTAGATCCTTCTGAACCTATCTAGCACACACTAGTTGAGTCTATCTAGCCATTCTCTTTTGTCTCTATCCCCAAACTGTAGATGGAACCTGAGGAGCCCGACCACCATCCCCACCACCTCTCATCTGAACTCTACCACCTCTCATTTTCACTCTACCTCCACCATTGCCACCACCACCTCTCTATGGAACTCTCTTCACTCTCCTTCTCCCACCACCGCCTTTGGCTCCATCATCATCTGACTAATCATCGATGTTAGGCATCGACTCACTAGGATCTATAAAACATAGAAATCTGTGTTGAGAAAACCACTAAGTGTAATCTATTGACATACCTACATCCACTACATGATCTAGCATGTCTCATGCCATGTAACCCTACCAGTATATCTCATCACATGTGTATTTGTACTCAACCTATGGACCCCACATGGATCTCTCTGCTTGTACTTGAGCATATAAAGCTAATCCCTATGGTATGGCCTATGTGTGACCATACTGTCACAACACGCAGTAGAAATAGAAGCTCTCAATGACCAGAGGAGACAGGCCTATCATCCAAAATGGTACATACATACATGGAAGCTCTCCATCATCCTCATGTCATGACTTGCATCTGAGATAGGTTTTCCATAACACCTGGTCCATATCATCCAACATACAATGCCAAAAATCTAACTTTCCCAGATGAGGATGGACAATAACTCCCTCGTATAGATAACCATATGGCCAACCTGGATCTCTATGTCTTGCAGCAATCAGTCTCGTGACATGAATATACTACCATGTCTAGAGTTGTAGTAAAATTGCACCTGTTGAAAGTGCAGCACCATGTCTATATACTACATGATGATGCTCATGATATAACTATGCTCGTGATATAACTATGCTAACATGCAATAACCCCAATCAAAATTTCATGTATCTACAATCATATCCTCTAATATGCAACCCTAACCAACAGCAAATATATGACCTTTTAATTCAGGAAGTAGGAAACCATCCATCAAAGAACCAAGTACCGCAGGAAGCCAAGAAAATGAAATGAATCGTGCCCATGGTATGATATCATCACCAATTGTCAAATCATCAAACACCCGTCTGCATGTCGCATCATCATAAACCTGATCATAATAAACCAACTCGCCTCAAGTTGGAATCCTAAATAATCAGTACATGTCCTCAGATGTAATAGTCAACTCAACCAATGGAAAGTGGAAAGTATTATGGTCAGAGTGACATCACTCTACTATAGCTGTGATTAGACCTCAGCTCATCAAGAATTGAGGCATCTCTAGTAAGAAGGAAAAACCACACTGTCATGCCCAAAAGTTCGGGTCAAAACACAACCAACAAATTTTTTTTAAAGTGAAAAAGTTCCACGATGAAGTTGCGGGAAAGAGGATTCAATGACGTGGTCACAAAAAACTCGGGCGATCAACCTCAACAATGTTGAAACCATATGATGCTAGATGATAACGATATAATCGAAGAAGATCGTTGATCATCTTCTCGATCAACATCATCGATCATCGATTTAAAAAGCTTATAGGTTAACTAGGAGGAATTGAATGTTATAGTTTACGTCATTCTAAAATTAGGTTAACCATATTCCAATAGGGTACATACCAAGCCAATATGATTCTATAATTGTGTAGTCCATTTATGGAAA
>MU225313.1:224256-236910 GCA_018584345.1 Thuja plicata
TACTCATCCTCCTTGTAGGAGTTACTAGAATCATCACATCAACTATTAATTTAATCCAAGATAACTTAAGACTTAACACATAACTAATTTGGCATTAACATCTCGACTTCTTGTATCTAATCCTTACAAAAAAAGTACTCAATAGACCCTTAATAATCTAGTTGGATCTATGATCCGCAGGGTAACATACTACATCCAAGATTCACTTACACAATTAACAACCTAGAGATATCACCTTTGTCATTGAGACACTAAAATAGGTACTGATATGAAGGTACAATAGATAGGTCTATCTCGAGGTACAATTCTGTTAGGGATTTACCAATCCTCCAGATACTATATCACCCCCTAATCCTTCGACATCGAAGTGTCGAGGGAAAGGTGGAAATGGGGTGGGCCTTACACACACCGACCTATCACTCATCTCTCTTGGGTAGATAACTGGTCGACCATATCCAATGGCCATGGCAGTAGTCCCTAGATATACAACTTCTGGAGCCAAACCTATTTTTAAATCAAGTGGAATCACATTAGTATCATCATCTAAATGGATCATCCTAAGTCAATCAAGTTATTCTATCACCTTATTCCTCTTCTTGAGAACATCTACTTTTTTTCCTAACACTATATCATGGGGATGAAAAAAAAGCATAAAGTAATCCTCCCAACCTATCAAGACTGACATCATAAAAATTTATCAAAATGATTGAAACTAACATCATAAAAACTTGTTTTCCATCACATATCAGGCCACATCAAACATTCAATTGATCAGCTACTTAGCCAACTCAAAGGAATTTCAAATCAGGAGTTTATTCATTACTTCATTCCACGCATCATTTCATTTTTGTGTACATTTCATTTCATAAAATCATATGCGTCACCTCATGCACACACTAGTTAAATCTTACTACGCACTATTTCATTCCTCAGATGTGCAACGTCGACATGTACATGTTAGTTTCTTCATTACGTGTTGCTTCATTACTACCTACGCGCTAAAATAATTGGGAATTTGATTTATGGTTTTCTAAGTGCTATTTTACCTATTCTACGTGCTATAATCCTACATTTCTAAGCGCTAAATTGCACTATCCTATGCACTATTTCAAATTGCGGATGTGTTATTTCACTATTTTACACCTTATTTAAACTATACAATGCGTTACTTTACAAGAAAATCAAAAACCAAATCTAATAATGCATAAAAATCCTACAAAGCAGTAAAAATTTTGAAATTGATTGGCAAAGAGGGATTTGAGCACTCACCGGAGGTCCGTAGTCTGCAGGACGCTGAAATCTGCTCCCGCGCTCGAATATATGCTCCTGAATTGGCACAAGCATCGCTATCAAATTTCTAAATAATCAGAGAAAAATAAGAGTAAAAACTAAAAATCAAATGTGAAAATGACATGTTTACTCCAATTTATACATTTTTAACCTAATTGAAAGGTATTTTTGACCTTTATTTAATCAAAAATTTGAAAATTCATCACTGGGGCATTCTTTTGAACGTTATTTTATCATAAATGAAATCATAATTGATCTATCGCATCTATTTTCAGATTGTTTTTTAATTTTTCTTTCATTTCCGACGAGGCAAGATATAATCAGGACACGAATTTCATCAGTCAAATCTGGGGGAGTAAAAATTTAAAATCATTATCAGTGGAGCATTTTTTCATATTGTTTTCACATCAGGGCATCACATCAGGCTTCTCATCAATATCAATTGTATCATCAAGATCAGATCAATCAATTAGACATTGGACATTCTTTGAACCAATGCGCTTTGCACATCGATTCAAAGAGGGACATATGTAGATGCCCTAATTTGGTCAACCAAAATCAATAGGGTCAACCAAGATTAATAAGGGTCAAATAAATTCAACATCATGGATTAATTAACAAAGCCATCAATTAATTAAATTTAAGCCAAAAGAAATTAGTTAAACTATGTAATTGATTAAATATATTAGTTATATAGTTCAATTATAAATCAAATGCAACCCATCAAATCCCCTTAGATGGCTAATTTAATTAAATTGGTTGAATTAATTAAATTATAATTTCTTTCAAAAAAATGGGACAAGAAATTAAAGAGCCAATAAGAAGTAAGGATTGAGAGCACATAGATCACTTCAAACTTTGCTATCCTCACCACTCATTTAGGCTTTTCTATCCTCACCACTCTTTTTGTCACCTTTTCTCATCATTTGAAACCCTTGACTCAACTCAACCCTAATCATGATCAAATCAACTCTACCCCCTACCCTTGATAAATCCTTTAAATAGAAGTATTTTTCAAGAGAAAATGATATAGCACACATTCATGAGAAAAGCATCGTCACTATAGGCAATTCACACTCAGAGCATAGCATTTGGATTGTTTCCATTTTGCATAATACTGATTCATCTTGAAGTATTTAAGAAAATTTGATCTAATTAGGATATTATCACATCAAATAGCTTCAATTTCTCATTACTAGGACTATCACTAATGGATGCTAAGATGAGAGCATTCACTAGCACTTCTAGATAGAGAGCCATGAGATGTTCATTGCTTTGAAAGTTTAATTCATTAGCTTACAATTGCTTAATTTCTTTGAATTAAATTGATTAGCAAACTAATTTCATGAAGGTATGATTTTCATATACACAATACTACCAACAATATCCATAATATTATCTTTTAGAATCTCTCTGACAAATCTTCTTGAACAGAGAAAATTCTCTTCCTCTTAGTCTCACACTATTTTTTAACATGGTTATCTCTCCCACTTTGACATCAATGATAAAGGCATGTATATGCACTAAGGAATAGAATCCAAAAAATAAATAACATACTCCATAAGAATAACTAATCCCCCTGAGTAGGAACCACCAAAACATCAATCCATATCACTAATAATATTTTTAAGAACACTATATTGATCCACAACAATGCATCTCTAGCTCTGATTAGGAGGGGCTATCACCCCAAGCTTACCTTAGAGATACTCAAAGTATCCTTTGGAAAGGGCTTCGTGAAGATATCTGGAATCTTCTCTTTAGTAGATACATATTCCAATCTTACTTCTTTTTCACTAACCTTATATGTCGAGAAGTGATACTTGATAGATATATGCTTTACCTTTGAATGTAACATAGCATTATTTGAAATATTGATATCACTTGAGTTGTCGCAATAAATAACAATAGGCTCATCAATACTTACTCTTATATCTTTCAACATTTGCTTCATCCATATCACTTGTGTAAAGTTAACAACAATAGAAACATACTCAGCCTCAGTAGTAGATTATGAAATACAATTTTTCTTTTTACTTGGCCATGAAACTAACTTCTTACCCAAGAATAATTCTCTTCCACTTGTACTCTTTTTTTCATCCACATTACCTTCCCAATCCACATCAGTAAAAACACTCAATGTAAAATAATTTATCCTTACCATACCACAAACCACAGTCAACTTTTCCTTTGAAGTGTCTGAAAATTCTTTTCACTGCCACAACATGAGATTCTTTAGGATCTACTTGAAATCGGGCAACAATGCAAACTGCATTCATAATGCTAGATCTAGTTTGTGTCAAGTACAATATTATTTCAATCATTGATCTTTATATGGTTTTATTTTCCCTAGGTAAATAATCATCCTTAGTCAATTTGGAATTGGTAACCATAGGAGTACAAACTGGTTTTGAATCTTCCATACCAAACTTCTTTAACAATTCTTTCACATACTTGGATTGAGATATGAAAATACATTTTTCTGATTGTCTAATTTGCAAATCAAGAAAGAATTTTATCTCACCTATCATGAACATCTCAAACTCTTTTTTCATCTCATTAAAAAATACCTTACTCAACTTGTCATTACCACCAAATATGATATCATCCATAAAGACTTCAACAATCAAAATGTTATCATTATCAACTTTGAAGTAAAAGTTATTGTCAGCACTACCTTTGTTGAATTCAAGCTTTAAAATTACCCAATCTTTCATATAAGGCTCTAGAGGATTATTTCAGTCCATACAATGCTTTTAGCAATCGAAAAACCATGTTATTTTGATCAGTCAAAAAAAATCAATCAATTTTCTCAACATAAACCTCTTCTTTCAACTCTCCATTCAAAAATGCAAATTTTGTTAGAATAGTCCCAAAGGATAACTGAGAGGGAGGGTGAATCAGTTATCCATAACTTTAGTTCTTTTTACTTCCTTAACTTTTGAATACAACAAAGTAAATGCTTAATCAGATAATACAGTACACAACACATAATTTGATTACGGGGAAACTAAATGGTAAAAACCCCGGTGGGAATTAGCACCCACAATGAACTATACTTGTTTATAGTAATCCCTGTTAGAAGATATTTCAACCCTATTAGGAGTTGTCTTTTACAATGCAATAAGTATAGTGACCTGGTTAAGGGTCGAACCCTGTTAGGAGTCTTTTACAAATAACCCTATTAAGGGTGGTGGACTCACTATCCAAAAGCTCACTGCTTAATGGTGAAGGCTACAACCTTATGTATAATAGATATGCACTATATATGATGATGAACTATAGAGTAGACCTATTGTCTTGATCAGTTCCAATGTACTACAATCTTTCACTTCTTCTTCACATAGACCTTTGATGAATGAACCAACTCCGATAATCTGCTATGTACATCTTTCATCTCTTTTCGTATCATTCACACTTAGTGTATCACAAATGACTTGCTATAAGTATCTTCCTCAAATTATAAGATCATGGGACCTATAAGACAACTCTTCATAACATCCTTGTCGGCTCTACTAAGCATGCAAGCATAATTACAACCGCGCAAGTATAAACTGAATAGACGCGACACTTTACTAAGTTGGCCTCACCAAATTGACTCTAACTTCGCAATCTTCTTGAAACACATTTGGCACCTTTAGATAAATATCATCAACTCGTTACTAGTCATGAATATACACATGCATATCCTAAAGATAGGCGCAACTCAAGAAATACGTTACATACATCAGCTCTGAATAGATACTCTTCCTGAACTATAACTGCCAATAACAGAATTACACAACTTAACTGAAACATCATATCTGGATCTGCATGTATGAACATAACATAATAAACATGTCAACAATGTGTATCTAAACAGGCAAGTCTTCATGTCATCATTCTGATAATTACATACAGAATCACTGTTGTGTATTATATGTTGTCATCAATGAAAAACATACAATCAATCAACTACTTAGAATCAAATCTCCAATAGATTTAACATCCATCTCATATACCTTGAAATATTTGTAAGTAGCATATGCAAGGAAAATTTTGACAACTTCAATTATAGCAATAGGAGCAAATATATTCTCAAATTTAATACCTTCTATCTTTGAGTATCCCTTACAAACAAGTCTAGCTTTATTCTGAACCACTTCACCATCTTTATTAAATTTGTTCCTGAATACTCATTTATTACCAATAAAATTCTTGTCCTTAGGTTTGGGAGCCAAAATCCATGTCTTGTTGTTATCAATTCATTCCAATTCTTCTTCCATAGCTTTAACCCAACATTCATATGCTTCATCAACATCCTTAGGTTCAATCTTAGAAATTGGATAAATTTCATTTATAGTGATTTTTCCTCAAGTCTGAACACCTTGATTCCTACCAATAATCCAATTTTCAAAATGATTTAACCTTACATACCTTGGATTCTTCATATTTACAGTTATAGTTGACTCTTGTGTCTCCATATCTTCCTCATTTGCAACTTATTCATCTTGATCAACCGAACCAAATCTAATAGGACCACCATCATATTTTATAAGTGATACAAAATTTACCTCTATCTCTGGTCATATAATGAGAATAGCCACTATCAATCAACCATTCATTTTTATTTCTTCTAACATACAAAGCAGTTTCAACACCATTATAAACTTCAGCACAGATGTTAGTAATATCAATTTCTAATTTCTTATCCTCTTCGACATGAAACAAAAAATATTTTATTTTTGATTCATCATCTAAGATACTAGCATCTTCATTCACATAGTAAGAATTCTTATTTAACTTCTTAAACTTATGTCTAGGACCTCTCTCTAGAGATCTATTTTCTAAATGACCAATTTTACCACATCTAAAATATTTTAGAGGTAACATACCTTTATACTTTTTGGTACTTTTCTTCAATCTCCTTGCAAAGTTTGCTTCAAATTCTTCATCATCATCGCCATCAAAATCATCATCTAATTTTGTTTCTTTGAATGTCATTTTAGATCTTCTCTTGTCTCTTCCAAACTTTAATAACTCAAATGCAACCAAAGTACCAAAAAACTATTTTTGGTAAACTTATTTTGATCATACACCTCTTAAATTGTCAAGATATTGTCACTGTAACTGTCCAATAATGTCATCGAGATATTCTCCATAAAGTCTATAGTGCCTCCTTGTTTCTTGACTTTATTCACTACATTAACAACCCTCTAAAAATATCTCTTGACATCTTATCAATCTTCCATTCTTAGATTCTCATAATATCTCTTAGATGACAATTTCTTAGATAACTTAACTATGTCATTCCCCTCATAGATCTCTTTCAACTTTTCCCAAAATTCATAAGCAGTCTTCAAAGAAGTAACCTTTGTTAATTCTTTCTTTGATAAAGCACTAGTAGCAACAAACCTTTCCTTTTCATTTTCCTCATATACCTCAATTCTCTCTTGAGTAGTAAGCCCATTCTAAAACTAATTCTCATGAAATATAAAACACCTATGAAGGTGACACCGGTAAGGTAATTCTTACAATGACTCACTGTCGGTACTACTCACTATAGGTAAAATAAGGCTCTCTTCCAATAAAAAAGCTCATTCTTGATATAGAAAGGCTCACTGTTGATACATAGAGGCCCTCTACCAATACAATAAGGCTCACAACCAGAAAATATGAAAAGAGATAGAATCCATCACCAAGATCAACACAGTGTTGCATATGAGCTGAAATTTGCTATCACCATGCATGGGTCTTATCGGAAATAGATATTGATCCACACATATTCTAATCCTTAATCCAAAAATAGGACTCCTTTCTCTTATACATACAACATCATGAGATCCACTAAGTTTGCCAGACAATTTGAAATAGGTCACACCAAGACATTCCTGTGGTGGTAAGGAATGAAATGAGAACCACCTCGATCATTACAACATGCCTCACTCAATCCAACACACCACACCATCTCCAAAGCACTCAGATATGATCAACACATTACACATACATAAGTGGGATCAAAATATACAAAGGATATATATCCAAATATGATCGATCCACTTAACCATGTGTTGCATCCAATGAATAGAGACAACCTCAACCAAAGCATACAGACTATCGATGTGCATCAACCGATGCGTCAAAATAATTGGTTCCACAACAATAGATACACAAAGAGGTTGGAATAATGATATGTTGACATCAATAACAACATTAATGAAAACAACATAGATCGCATCAACCTCATATTCTAACAATCTTCCCCTTTGTCATTGATGGTAACATTCATCAATAACAAAGCATAGAAAACTATAACCTTTTTCCAACTTTCTCCCCCTTTAACAATAATCACAAAGGGCACAACAAGATCCCCCTTTCTAACATACTCTTCTCCCCCTCCAAGGAAGCCACCAAGAACTCATCCAACAAGATAGAAATTCTAAACACTGGACGAATACAAATACACACCGTTGCATCTAGTGAATACTAAGAAGGGGCAAAAGGCCCAGCTTTCCCCTGAGATACTCAAAATTATCCTTGCATAAAGGTTTGGTGAATATGCTTCTATCTATTCCTTTTTGGGTACATACTCAAGCTTAACTTCAATTTCCCCACCCTTTTCCTGATAAATTGTTATATGATATCAATATGTTTTGTTCTGCAATGCATTAATAGATTCTTTGACATACTTATAACATTGGTATTATCACACATGATAGGAATTGGTTCATCAAAAAAACTCCTATATCCTTCAAGGTCTACTTCATCCATAATACATGAGCACAACATGAGGATATTGCAATATACTCTGATTCAATGGTAGATAGCGTTACAAAATCATGCTTCTTTCTTGACCAAGAAAATAACCGGTAGCCAAGAAAGAATTCTCTACCACTAGTACTCCTTATATTTTCCAAACAACCTACCCAATCTGCATCTATATATGCTATCAGTAAAAAATATGACTCTCTCAGATACCATAATCCCATATCTTTTGTTCCTTTCAAGTATCTGGAAATCCTCTTTACCGGCATAATATGTGACTCTTTTGGTTCTTGCTAAAATCTGGTTGTCAAACATACTACAACCATGATATATATTCTAGTATAAATCAGGTACAAAAATCCTCCAATCATTGATTTTTACTTAGTTTCATTCGCTTTCTATGAATCATCCTCATTAGTTAACTTACAATTGGTAACAATGGGAGTACATATATGTTTTGAATTTTCTAAGCCAAACTTCTTTAGTAACTCCTTCAAATACTTGGATTGAGAAATGAAAATAACTTTTTCATTTTGACTTACTTGCAATCAAGCAAAGAAATTCAATTCACTAATTGATGCAGTCAAGGACAATGAGAACTCGTAGAGTTCAAACAAATCCTTGTAGCAAGAGTCACACAACAAAAGCCAACAAGAAAAAAAAAATCAATGCAAGATTAGAATCATTATTAGCATATAATCAATACATCAGATTACTACATGTAGCAATATATTCTAGGCATACAGGCTTGATTGAAACCTTCAACATGTTATCTTTCTATATGATCTTCCTACAACAACAACTACATGAACCTTCTATAGGTACTTTCTTCCATCCAATCTATAGATCACATTCCTATAGGTAATAAAGTTCAATTCCATTCTCTTCATTTTTATCTATTATAATTGGCTTCTACTGGAGTTGTTGGCATTCATGTTTTGTCATTGATGTCAACATATGTTTTAGATAAAGACAGACAGACTGGTTATCACTGGTGCATGGATGACTGATAGAAGTTTACGGACACTGTATAGATGTTTCAGAGTATGCGAATATGGGGATGTGTACAAGGATGAACCTTGATCTTATATCTAAGGTTTCTTGAGTTTATGTTTATGATTGTTTGAGTTATAGTTATTTTGGTGAAAACTATTTGCAAAACAGTGACAGAGCTAGTCTTTGAGTTTTGTGGATAAATTGAGTGCGAGTGTGACTCATGTTATGTGAGCTTGGAGAATGCCAAGAGACATTTTTAGGAATGTTTTTTATGATTCTTTGGATGCAAGAATCTTGGTGACATCATGTGTGGCGTGTGTTCTAGAGAAGACCTATTTGGGGTTGACTTCATAGATGTAGCATGTATTATGGATGGACAGCATGGATTATGGATCTTGGATTATATTTGATGAATTCTAATTGATGTTTAATTGTTTAAGGTACCATGTGTATCTTAGAAAGAGGTTATGTAATTATTTGTGCATTGGGGAAGTCTTAATTGGCCAACCAAATTGCTTATTGTAAACTTGTATAAAGGGAAGTTGTTTTCTTGTTTAGGACTATGGACAGTGAAGTGTGGAAGGTACGAGCTTGTATTTAAGAATTTTGTTGGATGTAGATAAAATATTATGATTGATGAACTCCATTGGAACTATTTAAGAAAATTTGTTGCTACCGGTTAGTTCATTGGATATTATATCCTTGTATATCTGTATCTCGAACAATTATTCCTCAAGGTGGATTTAACCTTCTTTAGGTAATGAACTTGGGTACTGAGCCTATTATTTCTCTTGAATCCTAACAGGGTCTGTCCTTTAATAGGAACTATGTACTGTATGTAATAATCATCTCCTAACAGGGCTAAATATCCTAACAAGGATACTATACTTTCAGTGCATTATTTGTGGGTACTAATTCCCATAGGGGTTTTTCCCTTAGAAGGGTTTCCTTGGCAACAAATTATTGTGCTATGGTGTTTTTGTTAATGTATTCATAATTGAATTTATCTTTTGATTGTTAAAGGTTAAAGTTTAAGGATTTGGCTTACAAATGATTCACCCCCCNCAAATGATTCCCCCCCCCCCCCCCCTCCTCTCTCAGTTATACTTGTGGACTATTATTTCTAACAATTGGTATCAGAGCTTCTGTTCCTTTGAGAGAAATCTTAACAGTTTGAGGTGATCTTGAAGATGGTGTTCTATAGCAAAGAAATTCCAAAGTTTGAACCTAAAAACTTTGACAGTTGGAAGAACAAGATGAGAACTCATCTATTGTATTTGAGAATTGACTACTCAGTGATTACAAACAAAGATGAGAAGATCAAGACTAAGGATGAATTAGATACAAATACTAATTATGAAAAGGATTTGTTTTTTTCTAACATGGTTGGAAGAAAATCACTAATTAGTGTGCTCTCTAAAGGTTAATTCACAGAGGTTAAAGATTTGTATTTTTCACATAAAATTTGGTCAAGATTAAAGGCACTATATGAAGGAGATAAGTTTACTAAGAAGGCAAAGTTACAGAACTGGAAGAAAAAGATGAATATCCTAAAAATGAAAGATGATGAGAATATTACAGCATATGTATAGAGGGTTATTGAGGTTGTAATAGGTATTAGAAAATTTGGAGGAACCTACAGTGAAGAAGAAGTTATCTCAAATATTCTTAGATCTTTGACACATTTTTACAAAACTAAAGTACAAGCTATAAAGGAGAACATACATTTGACAGAAAAATTCAACAGAGAGATGTCAATTCTGAAATTAACTACCTTTGAGGTCGCAGAGCTAGGAGAGTCATTACCTAAGGTTGAATCAATATTCAAGGTAACTATGCATAATAATAAAAATAATTTATTTGGTCTTGTGAGCACTAGTAGAATTGACTTGCAAGAGAGCTTGGTGAATATACTGATGATTGGGAAAAGATACAGGAAGAACAAAGGAAGTTAGATGAAATTGTGACCCTAATTGCAAGAAGAGAAAAGAGAGGTAAGGGTAATTTTGAAGGAAATTTACCTCTGAAAGGTTTTTCATGCAATAAGATAGGTCATTTTGCATCTAGATTTCCTACAAGGGTTCCTAAACATAAATCTAAGTTTCATAGACCTAATTACTCCAAGGATAAGGAATGTTACTATGCTAGTGAAGGTGTGTCTGATGATGATGTTATGGATTAAGATAAAATTAGATTTATTGCTATTAAATATGATGAACCTATTCATGAAGAGAAAGCCCTACTTTCACATGTTGAAAAGAAATCTCAATGGATCATAGATAGTGGTTGTTCACATCATATGACTGGTGATAGAAACAAGTTTATTCAGCTAACTAAATATGATGGTGTTGTAGTCAGATTTGGTGACAATACTCCTAAGTTTATTATTGGAGTGGGATCAATTTCTCTTGATGGCAATACTAATATTGATGATGTATTGTGTTAAAAATATGTTGAGTCAAGGTGACTGATAGGAAGGGGGTGAATCAGAAACCAATAAAACTTAATCCTTTTAATCCATTATCAGATTATCTAATTTGATTGCATGCATCAAATGAAAAGCAATAAAACATCCACAATATTTGACACGATATTTGGTTACCCAGAAACCTTCCAAATAGAAAGTAAAACTGGAGTGGGGATGGTACCCACAAGATTTATTACTGCAATATAAATTTATTATGTTAAATATTACAATTGACCACTTATGATGGCCTACCATGTTAGGATAAATAAGGACTATTAGGTCCACCTTGTGAAAGGATTTAGTATAATATAATAAAGTAATGCAACTCTATTAGGAGATTTGTAAAGGACTATTAGGTCCACCTTGTTAGAGGATTTTTTTGATGCACCTGTTAGGATGAACTAGTAGATGATCTTCAATGCAACTCTGAATTGTTGAATAAGATCCAATGATATAAAAAACTAATCACCTAACTGTGATGAATGATTTTCTATTGTTCCTTATGCTATTGTAGCCTCTTAAACAATATGCCACTTCATATTCACATGCATACTTCTACACACATATTCTCTCTAATTTGGATAAACTAAATTCTTTATATTTATACCTTATCCAAATCAAATGCAACTGTAAGTTGACTTCCATAAGATAAATCAATATCAAATAATATAAGCTAAGTCAGCCCAAAACTGTTACTCGGGTCCAATGATCCACTCGGGCAATATACTGGTACTTGGGCATTATGTTGTCACTCGGGAAACATACTAAACTCTGGCACTTGGGCTACTATGTGCACTCAGGCTACATTGATCACTCGGGTAATACTAATTACCATTGTCTTCTCGGTCGACACTACCACTGCTGGGGTTACAATGTAACTGCTCGGGTTGCACTACTGGCTTGGTCAACACTGATATGACTAAGTGTTTTGGCACTAATTGACAATATATCTTTCCTTAAGGTCATTAATCTCCTTCTTTGGCATTAGTGACCAAAAACACTTATCATGTCCAAAACTTCTAAATCAAAACTCCCCCTTACCATATGCTTGGGTACTTGCTCGGGTTTTGACAATAGCTCTGTGACTTGGTTACAACTGACTCTCTTTTTTTTATTTTTCAAAACTATTTTTGTAACACTTATATATATATATATAT
>MU225313.1:236988-276923 GCA_018584345.1 Thuja plicata
CGTTATATATATCTTTCCTATATATATTTTCCCCTTGTTTTTGACACAAATGCCAAACTATATCTATATGGTAATACCAAAATAGGATAGGAAATCACTATGTACCTTCAAAATCTGAGATAAATTATTGTCCCAATTATCATATAACACCTTTAGGATGTGCATCTCTATCTGTATATCTACTGATAGCTCCATCATAAGCTCAGCAACTGAAAATTTGTTGTCATGAGTAAGAGTCTTGGCATGAGCTATATTCTTTTACATTACATCCATGTGTGGAAGGAGTTGGCTCTGCATAGATGTGAGAGTTTCTCTTTTCCTTTCTTCTTCCCTTAGTAATTCAGTATGCATGTCTGTTAGAGACTTAATTTTCACAAAGTGTGTTGAACACAAACTCGGGTTAGGTGCCAACTGATTTGCAATTTCCTTCAGATCAGTATCTAACATCAGTATCTAATTTTGAAGTATCACTTAACTTTACAAATAATTAATAAACCTTATTTATAGTAGTTTCTAGAGAGCTAATGAGAGAATTTAGCTTTACTTGATCAATTGCAATCTTGCTTGCAACATTCTCTAGAACTTTTTTCTCAAACTTCCTTTCTGCCTTCTGCAGTAGTTTTTCTTGACCACTTAAATCTTTATTGAACTTGTGGACTATGTCTACAAGTTGATCCATAATAGAATCACTCTCATTTACTTCTACTTCTAGTGCATCTAGGAATATACCTTTTATGTCCTCCAGCACTTTGCTTCTCTTCTTTTCTGCTCAGAGCTTTTGCTGTGTAGCCCTTTTCTTCCATAGCTCCCTTAATATATCCATTTTCTCCACTGTCAAGTTGGATAGATCCCAATTTGGAATAATAATATCTTTCTCAAGATCAATATCATCAGTATTTATTTCATTTCCTTTTCCATTGTCCTTAGGATTGGGTGAAGGAACAATAATTTCCTTACCTTTTCCACTATCATCAATATCCTTTCCTTCCTCATTTTTCTCCTCAATATTCAGTTGGAATAGGTCATTGAAATTTTTTGCACCAACTGTAGGATCTGAATCAACTATAGTATCAATTCTCATTGAAGAAATATTCACAATTGCCTTCTGTGACTTGATCAGGCTTGGCCCAGTAGTAGGTGGATCTTGGTGCTCGGACCCTACTAGTCTAGATGTGGATTTAGCAGACTT
Organism: Thuja plicata; assembly: GCA_018584345.1. NCBI lineage: Eukaryota > Viridiplantae > Streptophyta > Pinopsida > Cupressales > Cupressaceae > Thuja > Thuja plicata. The sequence continues at coordinate 238,178 of MU225313.1, forward strand.
ATCTTTTTTGGGAGATAGGATGATATGTATAGGTGATTGGGGCAGGGATGCCATTACCTCTACTGATATATGTTCTGCATTGGATGCTTCAATAGATTCTACCTCAGGTAAATCTACATCATCAGTCTTTTCCTTGGGGTTTGTACTTGGTACTTCTGTCTTGCTTTCTTCCTTGATTTCCAAGACTGTCTTCCATATCTTTTTTTCAGCCTCCATCACATCCTCTTTCTTCTTGTTCAATATCTGAAAGGTCCTAAACCTTGGAGTGTGATTGCTTTCATATTTGGTCATGGCCTCTTTTACCTCTTTGTTTGTCATAGTAGGCATGACTTGCCTCAAGGTTTTTTCTCTAATATATTTTTTCTTTTCAGACTACATTGCTCCAAGAAACAAATATTTCCCTGAACAATTCTTTAGTCATGTGACTCTTCAATTCATATGGATCATACTTCCATCTTGTCATCTTCTCTACAACTGCTTCCTCAATCTTCTTATGTTCTTCCTTAGCTCTGGAATTGTATTTCAGTGATTCTAGAGAACTCATACCACTACCTTCTCTTAGGTCTTCAATTTTTTTCTCAAAGGTAGGTGGGGGATTCTTGAATGTGATTTCTTCTTCTTCATCTTCCTTACTTCTTCTTCATCTTCCTTAGGCAATATGAGTTTCCTCCTAGATCTTCTGGGTTTGCTGGTAGTGAGAACAAGGGTAGGGACCTTAGGTGTTTTCTTTGGGGGTAGCCTCTTTTTCTTCTTAGGAGGCTCTTCTTCTACCTCTTCCTCTTCCTCTTCCTTTTTAGATACATCATCTTCTATCTTAATTTCATCTTCTTTTCTTACTGATATAAAAGGAGAGTCTGAAATCTTTCCATTCTTCTTTCCAAACTACTCTAATCTCTTCTTTCCTCTTTTTAGAATATTAGGAATCTCAATCTCTATTAAATTTATGCTCTTGGCTTCTTCATATGTACTAAAGTATGGTGTTTTGGGGTCAGTGGGATCATTCACAGGAGCTTCAATGATGTTCTTGGTCTCATCTATGTTAACCTCATATGCAAGAGGTTTCACCCATGCAACCCTAGGTTTGAATGCCTCAAAATATACTTTATCATAGTCAACTAGGAAAAAAACATCATCCTTGTGGTCTTCAACCAATTGTTTAGGAATTCTATACCTATTCTCCATATTATGTCTGAATTCCTCAAAATATGCATCCATGATGCTCTCAAAATTGTCTCCTAATTCAGCTATGAAATCATTTATCTGATATATTATGGGTCTGCCCTTCTTCCAAACAATTGTGCCTTTGGAAGGGAAAAACTTATAAATGTAAAAGAATATGCAGACCAAAAGTGAACCAAACTTACATGGATTAGTCTTTGATGCCCGGATGCTTTCCATGTTCTTGCTCAATTGGATGAGCTACAACTCGGCAACATCGAATGAGAGGTTGTTCTTGACCACCTTGTATGCCAAGTCCATAGCCTTACATGGTACATTTTTAGGTCGGCTAGAACTATAGATTTTTTGAGCAATAACATGAATCCCAAACTTCTATTCCGTGTTTGTAACTCCATTTAATCTCATTCCTCTTTCGTCCCACTCTGCAAGAGTCTTCTTAGCTAGGTGATCCCGAGGTAGGGTTTTTGTAGCTTTAGACTTGTTTAGCATAGGATACCCTATAACACGGTGTACCATTTCCTTGGTAATCTTCACTAGTTTCTCTAGCCATAGCTACATATCATGAACAGAGCTCAGAATAAACCTAATCTACTTAATCTAGAAATTTTGTGGCATATGCATGATATAAGTCAAACCCTTGACTTCTAGGTGTTTATGTTATTGCTTCAGATTTCTAGCTTCATACAGTTTATCATATGCATTCTTCATTTCCAATGTCCCTATCTGTTGAATTGTGCAATGATAGAAGGCTCAGATGTCATTGATCAGCAATACCCTTGGATGAATTAGAGAATGAGCTCCCATCGAGTCTATCTCCTCTAAAACCACTGGATGAATCTTAAACTTTAGAGGTTTGCAAATGGAATTCCTAACCAACATCTCAGATCCTTTCGTAACCTTGTTGCTGGATGTAGATGTCATTATGCCCGAAGGTTTGGTAAAACTTCACAACTTGAGCTTTTGAACACAAATTCGCACTAAATCTCTTAAGGCTCTTAATCGCTCTGCAAACTAAAAAATTTGTAAACAATAACCTTTCCAATTCAACTTTTATAAGAGATTTTATCATTGGGTTTTCATTAAATGCTTCGTACATGGTAGCTGGCATAGCTCGAAATGAAGCTCGGCGAAAACTAACTTCTACATCCTCAAAACCATATAACCTAAATTAACTCGGTTAAGCCTGTGTAACTCGGGTGTTACTGAGATCTTGACTCAGTTAAAACTATAATGTGTCCTAGTGCATCAATATGCTGATTTGGACTTACTATCATGTTTGGAACTGATGTAGGATGGATTGTATGCATAGTTCCAGTAGTCTCCTTGCATGTTTATTTGGAAATGGTAGATCCACCAAATTCACTACTTTGGGTGCCATTCGATCCTTCAGTGTTTTGATCTAAACTTTCAGGAGATTTCCTTACCCATTATTGATGCATCTGAGTTCTAATTTCTGAGACTTTTTCTTTGCCTTTGTCAAAACCAGTATCCACTTTTTCTCTTTTTATGCAATTCTTTCTTAGATGACCGAGTTGTTTACATACATAACATCTCTGAGTAGTATTTATTTTTCTGAGGTGATTCTTTACACAATTTGCACCAATATTCCCATATTCACCACAGTGACAACATCTACTCCATGTGTTGTAATCCCAACCAAAAATTTCTTTAGCTAGTTGTTCAGTAGGGTTCCATTTCTTAGTTCTACACTCGGAGGATTTGTGACCTTGTTTGTTACAATTGAAACATTTTCCTTCAAACTTAGTTTTCTCAGTACATTCACTTTCCCTATGTCCATGTTTGTTTCATCTATAGCATTTACCATTAAACTTTGATTTTCCATTGCTCCAACACTTATTTTTTGTGTGCCCCAATTTTTTACAATGATTACAAGTAGGTTTGCTATTATTTTGAGTTCCTTGCTGTGAGGATTCACCTTGTTCAGTATAACCTAATCCAATATGTCCATGATGTATGAGTTGATTTTGTTCTATCAACCGATCCATGATTCCCTATGAATTCATCATACTCTCATTGGTTTATTTTTCAGTATTGAGATCATTCTATAGTCTTTCATTTTCTGTCCTCAAATTGATAATTTCTTGATTTACATTATTGAGTTGATTTATCATATCTTCTTGTTGAAGTGACAAATGATGGATTTCATTTTATTTTTCTTCTAATCTTGTACTCAACAATCTTTTATCTTATTGTGCCATTTCTCTATCATTTTCTTCTTGATTCTTTTGTTCCATGACTTCGTATATTCTGACTGAATGAATTTCTTGTTCTCTTTTCAACTTTCTAACTTCTTCATGTAAATTGAGATTCTTTGCAAGTAGGTCTTCAATTGCTGCATCAACTTCTTTGAAACTTCTTTCTTTGCATAATTCATCAATTCTTTCTTCTATGTAACTTTTGTAATTCATCTACACTGCTAAATCTTTTCTTCTTTTTCAAGGAAAGAGAGAGCTGCTCCTTGAGTTTCTTGATCTGATCCATGGCCACTTGTAGATCTATCTTTTCATTTTCAATGGCTTTCTCCAATCTGTATATTTCCATTGCCTTTGATCTTTTCTCAAGTTGTTAAAATTTTGTTAAGAGAACCTTTAGCTCTGATACCAATTATTGGAAATATTTTGAGTCAAGGTGACTGAGAGGGGGGTGAATTAGGAACCAATAAAACTTAATCCTTTTAATCCATTATTATATTATCTAATCTAATTGCATGCATGAAATTAAAAGAAATAAAACATCCACAATATTTGACACAATATTTGGTTACCCAGAAACCTTCCAAATAGAAAGTAAAATTGGGGTGGGGATGGTACCCACAAGATTTATTACTGCAGTATAAATTTTGCATGTTAAAGCTTACAATTGACCACTTTAATGGCCTGCCCTGTTAGGATCAATAAGGATTGTTAGGTCCATCATATGAAAGGATTTAGTACAATACAATCAAGTAATGCAACTCTATTAGGAGATTTGTAAAGGACTGTTAGGTCCACCTTGTTAGAGGATTTTGCTGATGCACCTGTTGGGATGAACTAGTAGATGATCTTCAATGCAACTCTGAATTTATGAATAAGATCCAATGATATAAAAAACTAATCACCTGATTGTGATGAATGAGTCTTTGTTGTTCCTTATACTTTTGTAGCCTCTTAAAAAATATGCCACTTCATATTTGCATACATACTTCTACACACATATTTTCTCTAATTTGGATTAAAAAAATACTTTATATTTATACCTTATCCAAATCAAATGCAACTGTAAGTCATCTTCCATAAGATAAATTAATATCAAACAATATAAGCTAAGTTGTCCCAAAACTATTACTCGGGTCCAGTGATCCACTCGGCCAATATACCAGTACTCATGCATTATGTTGTCACTCAGGCAACATACTAAACTCTGGCACTTGGGCTACTCTGTGTACTCGGGCTACATTGATCACTCGGGTAATACTGATTGCCACTATCTTCTCTATCGACACTTCCACCGCTCAGGTTACAATGTAACTGCTCAGGTTGCACTGCTGGATCGGTCAACACTAAGATGACTAAGTATTTTGGCACTAATTGACAATATGTCTTTCCATAAGGTCATCATTATTTCTTGTTGATGGACTTAAGAAAAACTTTGAGTGTTGGATAACTGTTAGAAAATGGTTATCATTTGAAGTTCAATGATGGGAAATGTTCTATCAGAAGTCAGACGGGATATTTGATCGCATCTAGTACTAAGTCAAGAGGTAATGTATTTAAGCTAAATACTATAGAAGTTTCTTGTTTTTTTTGTGAAGGTTTTTGACATTTGGCTATGGAATAGAAGATTCTGTCATATAAATTTTGATAACATTGTGAAAGAAAGTATGAAAAATGTTTTTAGAGATCTACCAAATATTCTGAAACATTCTAACACTATGTGTAGACAATGTGTCATGGGGAAACAAACTAGAAGCAATTTTAAAAGAAAATCTTACTCGATGAAAGGGAAGTTGGATCTGGTGCATATAGATCTATGTGGTCCTAAAAGAACAAGATCTTCCTATGGTGAAAGGTATTTCATACTTTTTATTGATGACTTTTCTAGGATGATGTGGGTTACATATCTTAGAGAGAATTCTGAGGCTTTTGATAAATTCAAGATATTCAAATAAAAAGTTGAGAATGAATCAAGTTTGAAGATAAAGTGTTTAAGGTCATATAGAGGTGGAGAATTTACTTCATATATGTTCAATACCTACTACAAAGAGCATGGAATATACAAACAAACATCTACTCCAAGGACACCACAACATAATTGGATTGTAGAGCAAAGAAATAGAACTATATTAGATGCTGCCAGAACTATGTTGACTGAAGGAAATGTGTCACATGTTCATTGCAAACAAGTTGTTGGTACTACTATTTACACCTTGAAGAGAATTCAGATCAAAGAAGGTACTAACAAGACTCCTTATGAACTATGGTTTAATCATGCTCCTACTCTAAATTATTTTAGAATATTTGGTAGTAAATGCTATATCAAAAGAGATGATGAGATAGGAAAGTTTAATGCTAGAAGTGATGAAGGGATATTCCTTGGTTATTCCACTAAGATCAAGGCTTATAAATGTTTCAATCTAAGATTGAGGAAGATAATTGAAAGTGTTGATGTAAGGATTGGTGAGAATTTTCAGATTCATGAAAGAGTAATGACTATAGCCAGAATTCAAATAAAAGGGAGGTTACTGTAAATCAAGAAGAACCTTTTGAGGTTCATCATGAGATCGAGGTATGTCTGAAAGACTCAAATTATTATTTTGAAATTCCAAAGACACCAAGGTATGTTAAGAAGAACCATCTTGAAAATCAAATCATTGGCAATATAGGAAAAGGCATGGTGACAAGATCTAGATTAAAAAATGAGATTTGTTTGATTTCTCAAGTACAACCAAAAACTATTAATGAGGCATGTAGAGATGAATCTTGGACTAAAGCAATCCAGGAATAATTGGAACATATAAAGAAAAATAACACTTGGGAAATGGTTACTAGACCTAAGGATAAGAATGTTATAGGGACTAAATGGGTTTTTAGAAACAAAATGAATGAAGAAGTAATAGTTGTAAGCAATAAGGCAAGGCTGGTTTGTAAAGGCTACTCACAACAAGAAGGCATCAAATTTGAAGAAACATTTTCTCCTATTGCTAGGCTTGAGGCAATGAGATTATTTCTTTCTTATGTTGCACACAAAGACTTTAAAGTATATCAGATGGATGTGAAATCTGCATTTATGAATGGAGATCTAGAGGAGGAAGTATATATTGAGCATTCTGATGGATTTCCTTTGACATATGATGAGGAGATGGTTTTCAATTTGAGAATTATTTTTATGGACTGAAACAAGAACTTAGAGAATGGTATTCTAGATTGGATAGGTATTTACTTCATCTTGGTTTTAGAAAAGTTAATGCAGACAGTAATTTGTACTTAAGAACTAGTGAAGATAGAATCTTAATAGTTGAAGTTTTTGTAGATGATATCAATTTTGGAGGTAATGATGAAATGAGTAAGAATTTCTCTAAGGAAATGGAAAATTAATTTGAGATGTCGATGATTGGTGAAATGAATTTTTTTCTTAGGTTGCAAATTAATCATAACAAGAAGGGTATTTTTATTTCTCAAACCAAGTATCTTAAAGAAATGTTGAAAAACTTTGGAATGGAAGAGTGTAAACATGTGGTAACACCTATGGTTACTCGTTACAAGCTTACTACTACTAATGAATCTCTGAGTATTTTTTAGACCAAGTACAGATCTATGATTGGAGGCTTACAATATCTAACTTATACTAGACCAGATATTGCTAATGAAGTTGAAATTGTGGCACGATATCAAGTAGATCCTAAAGAGACTCACCTTTCTATAGTAAAGATAATATTTAGATATCTGAAAGGAACACTGAAATATGTCTTATGGTATGAAAAATTAGTTGATTTTGTTTTGCATGCCTATACTATTGTTGATTGGGAAGGAAATTTTGATGAAAGAACGAGTACAAGTGGTGGTGCATTTTTCTTGGGAAAAGGTTGGTTTCCTGGTTAAGTAAGAAGCAGGATTTTATAGCTCAGTCTACTATTGAATCAGAGTATGTTGTTGATGTTATAAATTGCACATAGATTGTTTGGATGAAACAGATGTTGAAGGACATTGGGATAACTTTTGAAGAGTCAGTAGTTATTCATTGTGATAACACTAGAACAATGAATATGTCAAAGAATCCATTTATTCATTAAAAGATAAAAATATTTTAATTAAGTATCATTTCTTGAGAGACAAGTTTGCAGAGAAGGAGATTAGACTGGAGTATATTAGCACAAAGGAACAAATAGAAGATATATTTACAAAACCTTTGCCAAAGGATACCTTTGAGTATCTCAAAGGTATGCTTGGGGTGAGAGCCCCTCCTTGTGAGAACTAATTGATGTAGGAATGCATCGGTCTAGAGGATTTTAGATTTATATCATTTCTTGGACTTGATGTATGGATCCACTCCTCAAGGGAGTGGCCGCAGGAGCACAATAGAACACATTTGGGTGACTGTGCACCTAGTTGTTGTAGGCATGAAGATTTGAAAAAGCTACACCTTGCAGAGGAAACATGGTCAGAGATAGAATTATGGCACCCTTTTCCATTGATTTAAAAGGGGGATAGATTCACTGAAGAGAGTCAATGGAAAATCCCTAATTTTTTGGGGAGAGATGTGAAGAGGATATTGAGAAGATTGTACTGAGAGTGGTACTTTTGGATTGATGTATTTCCATCAATGCTAAAGGTGGAGATTTTTGAATTATCTTCTATTGGAGTTTTTGGCATTAATGTTTTGTCATTTATGTCAACATATGTTTTAGATGAAGATAGATAGACTAGTTATCACTGGTGCATGGATGGATGTCAGAAGTTTACAAACATTGTACAAATGTTTCAAACTATGCAAAGATGGGATTGTGTATAGGGATGAGCCTTTATCTTATATCTAAGGTCTCTGGATTTTATATTTCTATTTTTTTGAGTTACAACGATTTTGGTGAAAACTGTTTGCAGAAAAGTGACAGAGAATTGTGACAGAGCTAGTCTTTGAGTTTTGTGGATAACTTGAGTGCAAGCATGATTCATGTTATGAAAGCTTGGAGAATGTCAGGAGACATGTTGAGGAATTTTTTTATGATTCTTGGGTCGTGAGACTCTTGGTAATGTCAGTTGTGGTGTTACTTCATAGATGTAGCATACATTATGGATGGCGAGCATGGAATACAGATTTTGGATTGTATTTGATGAATTGTAATTGATGTTTACTTGTTTAAGGTACCATGTGTATCTTATAAAGGGGTTATGTAATTATGTGTGCATTTTGGAAGTGTTAATTGGCGGACCTAATTTCTTATTGTAAACTTGTATAAAGGAAATATGTTTTCTTGTTTAGGAGTGTGGGCAGTGAAGTGTGGAAGCTGCAAGCTTGTATTTGAGAAGTCTTATGGATGTAGAGAGGATATTGTGATTAATGAACTTCTTGGAACTATTTAAGAAAAGTTATTTCTATCAGTCAGTTCATTGGATATTATATCCTTGTATATTTGTATCTCAGAGAGTGAGTCCTAAAGGTGGATTTAACCTTCTTTAGGTAGTGAGCTTGGGTAATGAGCCTATTGTTTTTCTTGACTCCTAATAGGGTCTGTCTTTTAACAAGGTTTGTAGACTGTATTTAATAATCATCTCCTAATATAGATAAATCTCCTAACAGGGATACTATGCTTTTAGTGCATTATTTGTGGGTATTGAATCCCATCGGGGTTTTTCCCTTAAAAAAATTTCCTCGACAACAAATGATTGTGTTATGGTGTTTTTGATAATGTGTTTAGAATTGCATTTATCTTTTGATTGTTAAAGGTTAAATTTTAATGATTTGGGTTACAAATAATTCACCCCCCCCTCTTAGTTGTACTAGTGGACTATTATTTCTAACACTATCCCCCTTTGGAAATCAATTACAAGAGTTTTTAAATCCTTCACAATAATCAAGTCGGTCAATAAAGATTACATTTACCAATGAAAAGAAAACATATTACAACAAATAGGTCATGACCCAAAATCATAAGGATCTTCCTCCAATGATTGGAACATGAATTGTGATCCCTTAGGTAGGTCAGCCACAAACGTAACATCATCGAGAAATGAGTTGGTAAGCTTTGTCGATCGTGAAAACCTACATGAGATCGGGAACACCAGAAACTATCTTGAAAACATGAAGAATAAGATAGTCCCACCAAGAATATGCAAGATATCATGTGCATTGCAACAAAATCATGTGTGAACCTAGGAGAAGGTCTAGCATGATGCTACAAACACATTGTATCCACTGAGAGTATACACAGAACAATCATAGAAAGAAAATCATAGACTGATCAAACAAGAAAATAATATTTTTGGTTGATGCAAGATTGCCAAGAACCCAAGATGCTCCTGAAGTAGACACCTGGGGTTGTTTTTAAAAGTGAGTCTCTCACTTGAAAATCTTCCACTGGTCCTTCCTTCCATTTTAAAAGATACTCCATTTACTACCTACCTCTTGTACTTCTACCAAATCCGCTATTCAAAACCTCCTTTATATGACCCATATGCTTCTTAGGATACTATTGTTCAACATCTGATCCATCACTACTACTAAAATCTGATTCATGATACTATACAAATCAAAAACATTGAATATAGGTGATATATCCATGTCTTCTGGTAATGTGCTGCATATGCATTCCCTAAATCAAATCTCCTCAAGATCTTACAAGGTCCAAATTTCTTAATTCTCAACTTGTTATAAGTTCCAAAAGGAGATCTACCCTTCTGCAAGTATACCATGACCTCATCTCCTATCTAAAATTCCCTATGTCTTCGCTTTATGTATGCTCTCCTTTTATAGGTTTGATTCATTTTCTCTAGATGATATCTAACTCCTTAATGCAATGAATTCATAACCTCTACTTCAGCACTCTTCTCAACATCATGAATAATGTATCTCAATTATTCCACTCCCTTAGGATTAAAACCATTAACTATATGAAAATTAAGTATGGAAGAATGAGGATTTAATTAAATCAATAAAATGAAGGAATGCGAAGAAAGAGCTAGAGGGTTTTTTTTAAATTTCCTAGATCAAACGGTCACTGGCGGTCGAGAAGATATGTGTAGGAAAACCACCCTTTCATACACCATTTGGGCTTGGAATTTTTAAGAAAACAATGAAGAAAGAAAACTTTTTGGAATGATAACAAGGAAGAGTGTCCGTCAAAAAATTTCCAGGGCTTGCATCAAGCTTCACACGATGAAAATCATAGATAGGGGTTGAGAGAATAGCAACACATAGGTGGAACACATAATGGGGGATGACACAAACCTTTCTTCAATGGAAACTTGTTGCGAACAGAGAGGTTTTTTAATTTTAAAAACACCAAAAGAAAAATCTGGAGATCCAAGGAGAAGGAGACTACAAAGGAGACAATGTCACAAGTATTCCCCATTGTGAAACATGCTAATGTCACTTCTCTTCTAATAGAAAACAATTTGTGGAGTGAATCCCTAAGTTTTTTAGTGAGAAATGTTTTTTTTATGAAATGGGCATGTCCTTGGCCCTCACTCACTAAGGTTAGGCCTTGATGTGCCAACAACTAGGGTTGAGCTTTCAGCCTTAAAATAATGGAAATGGTTTTTTTCTAGTCATTTCCCCCTCAGACAAGGACAAAGAATGGGTTCTTAAGAGTGGACTCTTTTTTATTTATGGAAAATGGATAAACATTGTGGGATGGTCCCATAATTTTGATCCTATAAAGGAAAAAGTAAAGGAGCTTCCCATATGGATTAAACTTCCTAACCTACTAATAGGGAGCCCTAACTCCTAAGAGCTTCCTTTCTCTTCTTAAGGCCTTTACTGTGACCTTTCTAGGGTAATTCTCTCTACCCTAACTAGAGGACACCCCTATGGTTCCTCTACTCCAACTAGAGCTCTCCACCAACTTCAAACTCCCTTCAATCCTTTTCTACTCAATTGTGCATCCATAGGCTCAATTCATTCATCTATGCTTTCAAAATATTCTTGGAAATAGGAATAGGGTTTCAACCTATTTCCCCTTCACCTCCCTTCAACATTTATCCACTCTGATGGATTATTTCAAGGTTTTCCCATCGAGTTCATACTTTCCTAGATTCTAGGCCTTGTAGCCATTTTAGCCCAATTAGGCCTCCAAAACTCAGCAATCTTGGAATTACTTCAAACTTCCCTTAAAAATCCCCAAAAATATTTTTGGATTCTCTCTAAAGACCTCCTAGGCTTCAATATTTTATATGAATTAGGTCTCCATGGTGTCTCTACATAGGACATCCAGCAAACCCCTATTTTTAAGGGTTTCTAGGGCATGTAGACCAGTCTAGATTATTTGGTATTACTAAGGGCTTTAATGGATTACTCTATATTTATCCTTGCAACCACATATCCTTGTCCCATGACCCTACACTCTCCCACTCTTTATTGGCACAAACCAATCCATTCCACATTGCTTTATACCTCTGTAACACTGCAATCTCCTAGCTGGATGGCTCTAGACCTGCCTAGGGCTTGCTTGCAAAAATAGCTCCCCTAGTCGCATTGAACCACAAACATATATTTAAACTACTTAAAAGGTTCCCTCCTTTATTCCAAATGGCCATGAATAACCAACCACAATAATTCAAGAAAGGTCCATGTTTACATAATTACCTCTGTACAAACCAGCAACACTAGAAAAACTAAAGAATTTACAAACTAATAAAAGAAAGTACCAAACTACTAATCTACCACCACATAGATTAACTACATGAAATCCTTTAAACTAATCTAATACAAATATCCACCATTCAATCCATTTAAGTGTGGATGAAGGCTCTGTAACACAAAACAGTTCAAATTCTTTCTCTCTACAAACTCAATCCATACAATCTAATGTCCAACCCTTCAATTAGGGTTTTTTTGGTCTTAAGTAGTCCACTACCACATGCTTAGGCCCTTATGTCAAGTTTAAGACCTCATTAAGGCTCTTTCCACTATTCTACGAAATGTTGTCATGAGCAACTTTTACAACTTTTCCTTATAACTCTTCCAACTTGCTCAACTTGATCCAGAATCACACTATTGGATCCAAAATCATTTAAAAACACCAAAATAATAATTTTCCCTTCATTTTTGGATTTTTTTAATTGCTTGACCACCTTTGACTTTCCTAGTTACCTATTGCAAACTGACTCCTTAGGACCTTCTTGGACTAAAACCAAAAGCAAAACTTGACAACTCCTATCTAAACACACACTTTGGGACTTTATCTTAGTCCTTATTCCTTGGTGGTTGGCTAGAACCACCTAAAAGCCAAAATTGTCAAAGATTTTCATTGAAACCTTAAGGTGCTCCTGCACCACCTACCATATGAATACTGGGGTTTTGAAACTTTGAGTATCATTGGGAACCATTTAGGCACTTTCATAAGGATAGAGGAATGTTTAGTGGAGAAGGATATGTTTTTTTTTCAAAGAATTTTGATAAAGTGGCAAGAGGTGCATCCCCTACCTGATATTCTGGAAATCAAAACTAAAGAGGGAATTTGGAAACAAAAATTAGAGACAGATTGAGGTTCTAAACTGTAAATAATGTCTTCAGAGGATGGGGCTCCTAGCAGTAGTGCAGATGTAGGAGGAAAGGAAAAGCCTCCATAAACAATATTTTGAATGACCTTATATTAAATATCATAGAATCCAAAAAAACAATAGCCCCACAAGAGTTTTCTCTACATAAGGATATGACTGATAGAATGAATGAGAGGAGGAATACCCAGCTCCCTCATACGGCCTCCTTCGGCAAATGCAAGAAGAATATAGAGTGGATATTTGAGAATGAATTCCAAGATAGAGAGAATGACCAGAGGTTAAGGGATGACAGTGAACAATCATATTGTAGAGAAGAGGTTGACTATTTAGAGGTGTGTGTGTGAATTATGTACCTACAAGCTGGAACACAACACTTCAATATGCCATTGCATCAATGTTTAGAAATATAGAAATCAATTAAAAAGCATAAGAAAACTATAGAAATTGACATATTGCTTCCTATCTAGAAAGATTATGATTTAAGTTATAAGTTTTCCCTCAGATTATGTATTAAATTAGTGACACATTCAGTCCTAGAATGGAAGATTTGTTAAAAAATTGAAGCTATCTACCATGCAATTCATGCTAGAAATGATGCAAGGATTCATTAAAGCATAAATGGAAGAGTTATCTAATTAGCTATTGAAATCATGAAATCAAAATGATAGCATAAGTGTGAATTCAAAATTCTAAAATTATGCACCTATTGAGCTCAAGATTTAATCCTTTTATGAAAGAATTTGAGAAACGAGTGGTTGAGAACAACTTGTGAGGAGAGGTGAGGATTGAATCTTTGGTGATCAATGTGAGTGATCTGTGTAAGTGTACTCTCATTGGTTCATGGATTGAATTTCCATTTGTAAGTGATGAGTTCTGATTAAGTAAAAATAGGTTTTACAAGGACCCAAAACCTTTACAAAAAATTTCCAAATATTCAAGAGAGTTCAACATCTATGTCGTAGCACCAAGCAATGAAAGAATAGAAACTAGCAAGCTAACAACCTAAACAAAAAAGTGCCATAGATAAACAATAAGGATAGGGATAGAAAAAACAAAAAGGACAAAACTAAGTAAAAGATAGCTACATGCCCTCTACCATTTCCTCGACCTGAATGACCATAATCTGCATTTAATTTACCAAATTCTTAAGGTCTTTAGTTTCTTTGTCTGCCTTTGGACTCATCTTCTTGGTGTTTTCCCTTGTGTGAGTACCCGGTCCTATGATCTCCTTCACCTCTCTATAGTCCTTTTCCCCTTTGTCCTGATCTAACTTATCCATCAGGATCTGTGCATGTCCAGTATAGGCTTTTAGGATCACTAGGAATTGCTCCCTAATTTTCTTAACCGTTTCCTCAAGTTTTTCCACCTTTATGTTCAGTTAGTTGATTTTCCTTGCGATGTATTCTTCCTCTGCCCTGTCAATGATGTCCTTCAACTGTTTCTCCATTTTTCCCACTTTGTTCACAAATTCCACTTGGGCTTCCAAATTCCCAACTACCTCTTTCATTTCATCCAAGCATTCAGCAACTGGTTTCTCACCAATACCAATGATTTTTAAGATATTAATCTCAGCCCTCATAACTTCAATTTGTTTTTTCATATTAGTGTTATCTTTAATCAAATTACCCACCATACCAGTCAAATCCGCAATGCAATCCTTTCTTTGTTTGATATCATCATGCATATGATAATTGCCTATTTCCTCATTTTTATGGAATTTTGTTTCCCCATGCCCTATTTCCTCTTTCTCTATTTTTTTTTCCAGATTTTCCTTCACCTTTTCATCCTCCTTCTGCTCATTATTTTATGTATTCCCCTTTTGATTTTGGTCTTCTTCATTGTCATATTTTTTGTCCTCCCTGTCTTCACCTCTTTCATGCTCCCCAGGGTTCTTCTCAGTATTCAACTTTTTCTCCATCATATCTTCCTAATCTAAGGAAAGAAAAATTCTCCTCTTGCTAGGTTTTTTACCTTTTCGACTGATCTTGTTTGTCTCCATACCTTCTCCCCATTTTATTTTCTTTGTGTCTTTTTTGTCCTCCTCTTCATCCTTAGAATCCTTCTTTGTTTCAATTTCTTCCACCAAAGTCTTCTTCTTATTTGAATTTTACCCTTTTTCTTTCTCATTTTTCTTTCCTCCAGATTATCATCATCTATTTCCTTGTCCGTATCAGAGCCCTCAGAGAAGGGCTTCTTCTGGCTCTTCTTAAATGAGGACCCATTTTTCATAGTATTTTTAGGGGTTTTATATCCCTTGGAATCCTCTTCATTATCTTTTGTTTCTTCCTCATACATACTGTCTTCCTCATCACCCTTTGTTTCTTCCTCATCTCTCTAGTTCTTCTTCAATAGAGGTCTTTCAACTTTTTTATTTTTCAAAACCTCATAAATTAACAACATCAATCCCTAGTGAGAAGCATGATCACCCTTTGGATCTTTTTGTAAGCTATTAATAGTGAAATCTAATGAAATGGGCAAATAATAGGGCAAACTAACTTTCACCTTGTGTCTAAAGTGATTTAATAGTATAAAATGGTGATCATAAGCATGGGTGAACCTACCATCCAATGTTATATAACTGATGATCACATACTAGAAAACATACCTCCAAGGCCTGGATATGTGATTTGGATTATGGTATGAGGTGTCAACCTTAACCAATCTAGCCTTTTCCTATTCAGACTCCAAAAAAACCTCCCAAGCCTTATCATATATCACTCTATCTCTATAGAACTTGAATCCCTCCATGCCCATTCTTTTTGCTTCCGCTATTATCTCCTTAGTGACCTCCATTTGCTGATTTCCTACCATAATCTTTCCATATTTCTAGGTTTTAGTAAAAATCCTGGTAATATAGAGGTTTCTGCCATGAAGCTTTTCCAAAATCACCTCCATCCCACCTTCTTTCAGAATCTTCCAAACTTTTGGCATTTTCCTCCATTCGTCGCAGTTCATAGGCTCGACTCGTTTCTTACTTCCACCCATATGTTCTCTCTGTTTTAATTTTTTTCCTCTGCGATAATTGTTGAGAAATCTATTATGAATACCACTCCTCGTTCTTAGCAAAACCAAAAACACCCAGAAAGCGTGCCACTTCTAGCTCGTAATCACCGTAGAGTACTTTCTCTTAAAAACATAATTATGACAAATCACTTCTGCATCAATATCCTTTATGACACTTGCCATTTATGATAGTTTTTTTATCTACTCCTCAAACGGTCACTATTAAGTAATAATTTGTCTTGATAAGGTGTGTCGTTTCCATCACTCCATTGTGTCACCACATTAACCTTACAAGCCATGTTGGTTTCCCAATCAGCAACACCGTTAGTCTCTCAAAAGTTATGAGTAAGAATGCATTTCTCAAAAGAATGCATAATAGCTTTAGCTTTTGAATCGTATTATGAATAGTCCATAATGTTGGTGTATCATTATTCAAAAACTTAATAATGTTGAGAGAAACTCCCTCTAACCACACCTTAGAACACCCTTTATCCTTAGCTAGGATAAGACCCTGAAGGGAAGCACAGGCTTCAGCATTATGATTTGTTTGAATACAGATAGGGATAGCTCTAATGCCTCTAAGATCCAATGTTCATCTCTTATGACAATTCCACACCCAACAACCCCCAGGTTTCCCTTTGATGCACCATCAAAATTAATTTTATTCCATCCACTACGGGGGAAATCCCATCTAGCTTCCTCCCTCTTTGCTTTATTATCTTTTTTCCTGAAATTCCCTTTTATTTTCCAGTTATTGAAGAAGTTTATGTCCTCCTCATTCAAAGGATCCATGACTCTATCCTTTAAAAGTAAATTTTCTTTAATAGCTCTCTTAATTTTGAAGAAAACCTCCTTCTCACTAGCCAGTTTATTCCTGAAGACTCTCTCGTTCCTCTCTCTCCAAACTCCCGAACAGACATATGGGAGAACAAACTTCCACACCTTGATCACAGTCTCGTTCTTTGAATGATTGTTCCAAGAGTAGAAAAGACTCTTCATATTCTCAGGGAAAACCCACTCTATGTTAAGAATTTTTAGAAATTCATCCCAAATTAACCTAACATAGGAACAGTGAATAAACATATGATCCACACTTTCCTCATCTTGATTATAGAGGTAACACCTATTCACAATAATCATACCTCTTTTTCTAAGATTATCAGTTTTCAAGACTTTATTTTGCATCAAAATCAAAAAAAATACATTGATTTTTGGAGTAAGATCTTTGATCCAAGCTTTAGCCCAACAAGGCTCATTGAGGTCCTTAAAATCCAAATGGTATAGAGAGGATATAGTTAAGTTACCATTTAGACTGTACTTCCATATTATCATGTCTTCTTCTTCAATCAAAGTAATAGAGTTAAGAATTTTATTGAGTTGTCCCATTTTGTTGTCAATTGCCGTCAGGTCTTTCTAGTGATCCTTGTCCCAGTAGTCTATCACTTTCCTTCCAAATATCATTTTTTATTGGCTTTCATAATTCCTTAAATCAGGGCACTCCTTGAGGGGAATTCGTAATATCCACTCATCTTCCCAAAAATGAACTTTTCTCCCATTTCCAACTTTCCATTTAATTCTTTTTTTAATGTTGTCTTTTTTTATAGCATTTCTCTAGATAAAAGAGCCTCCCCCATCCCTATCCTCATCAAGGAAGGCAGCAAGGTCGGGCCTCTCCTTATTGTATTTTTTATCCCATATTAAAGTCCACTCTCCCTTAGATTTATAGTATCTCCATATGATTTTAGCAAGGAGGTGATCATTCAAATTTATGATTCTTCGTAACCCAAGACCACCTTTATTAATAGGTCGACAGACCTTTTCCCAAGCTATCAGGGCAATCCTTTTCTTTTTCTCCATTCCTATCCACAGAAAAAAAAATTTGAATCTTTTCGATAGCTTCACCAAACTTTCTAGGAATTTTTAAAATGCTCAAAGCATAAAGCAGGAGACCCTGGAGGGTTGATCTAAGAATTTGAATCTTTCCCGCTTGGCTTAGTAGCAAGCCCTTCCATCCAGCAAGTTTTCTATGAAATCTATCCACCAGAGAACTCTAGAAAGTATCAGGAGATTCCAAAAAAATGGGGATACCTAGGTAATTTCTTGCAATAGTTCCCAGATCATAACCCAAAATCCTCATAATTCTAGTCTTTCTTTTTTCAGGAACATTGAATAGAAAAATAGAGCTCTTTCCCCAATTGATAGTCTGGCCAAAAGTTGTCCCATATTTAGTTAGTGCATTTTTAATGTTGCTATCATTCTTAATAGATGCTTCTCCCATAATAACTGAGTCATCAACAAACTACTCATGGGAGCAAACTTGGTTAGCAGAAAAAGGATTTAATCCCTTAATTTCTCCTTTCCTAACATGATTCTCCATGTACCTACCTAGATACTCAGCCATTAGGATGAAGAGGACAGGGGAAAGGGGATCCCCCTACCTTAATCCTCTAGTCAACTTAAAGAATGAATTAGGGGATCCATTGACTAGAACCAAAAAAGTATCAGAAGAGATAAGCTAATATATAAGATCTGTACACGTTTTATTAAAACCAAATGCCCTCAAAACTTTCCACAGAAACTCCCAGTCCACCCTATCATAGGCTTTGGATAGGTCCATCTTGAGGATTTGTTCTTCCTTCCTAGACATCACAAGAGAATTAAAATTTTCATGAATGGTTATAATGGAGTCCATAATCTGTCTACCAGGCATAGAACCATTTTACTATCAAGAAATTAAGGAAGGGAGAATAGATAGAATTCTAGAGGTAAGGACCTTGGAAATAATATTATAGTTAGAGTTACACAAACTAATAGGCCTAAATTGATCCATCTTGTCAGCCCCTTTCTTTTTTTGAATAAGAGATATTAAAGTGTCATTCAACTCCTTCAATAGTTTTTTGGAGCCAAAACTCTCTTTGACCGCATTGGTAACATCCTTTTCAATGATATTCCAAAACATTTGAAAAAAGAACATAGGAAAACCATACGGTCCTGGGGATTTATCTCCATCAAAAGAAAAGACAGCCTTTTTAATTTTAGAATTAGAGGGTATAGCAATGAGCCATGCATTATGGTTACCATTCAGAATCTGAGGGATGCAATCCAAAAACTCCCTTTGTTCTTCACTATTCAAATCATTGTCTTTTTGAAGCAAATTTTGAAAGAAATTCTTGGCCTCCTCATCTTCCAATAGAGTACCACTGATAATGAGCTTAGAGATTCTATTAGCCATCCTGTATTTCAAAGTATTCATAAAGAAGTATTTGGTATTTATGTCTCCCTCCTTCAAGAATATCTTTCTCGATCTCTGTCTCCAGAAGGTTTCTTCTTTAGCAATTATATCATGCATCTCTACTAGTTTTTCATTCTCTTGATCTCTTGATATGTTGGCATATCCATCCTTCTAAATGCTATCATGGATGTCTTTTAACTCCATACTAACATTAGCCTTAGTAGAGAATATATTTCCAAAAGTCTCTTTGTTCCTATCTTTAATTTTATCCTTGACATTTTTAAGTTTTTTGGCCAGAATAAACATAGTCGTACCGTTGATTTTGATCTTCCACCATTCTTCAATTTCTTGTTCAAGTTGTGGATGCAATGTCCACATTTTCTCAAATTTTTAAGGAAAATTCATTTTCTTGTCTATGGGGTTCACCAGAAAAGTTATGGGATTAGGGTCTAATCCCACCCTCATATGAGAAGATAACAAGTAGTAGTAATGAGTAAACTATTTGTTGGTAATGAGAGCCATGTCAAGTCTAACTTGAATAAGATCTTGACCACTTCTTCTATTTGTCCAAGTGTAGTTGATTCCCTGTAGCTCAATATCATGGAGAGAATGGAAATCTATGAAATTCATAAGATCCATCCTGCTTTCTAGATTTGTTTGACTTCCTCCTTTTTTTCATTTTCTTTTAGGGGATTATTAAAATCTCCCATGACAATCCATTCTTCATTATTAAAGGCATTTCTCAGAGACGATAGCTTGTTCTAGAAAACCTCTCTTCCCTTTTTAGTATTGGGTGCATAAATATTAGTCAAAATCCAAGAAGTATTATCCTTAAGATGCCTAAACCTAATACAAGATAAATTATCACCTTGATAAATAACATCACCTTTTACTATGTCACCATTCCAAACTATAGCAATACCCCCTGAAGAACCATCAGAGTCACCCCCACAAATAATCTCATTCTTGAAAAATATAAGCTTTTCCACTTTCTCCTTTAGCATTTTAGTTTCTTGAATTGAAAAATGTCCAGTCTATTATCCCTAATCATGTTCCTAACAATATCCTATTTATCGGGATTATTCAATCCTCTAATATTCTAAGAAATTATCTTCATACCTTAACAAAGGATCCCACCTCCAAGATCCATTGGCTTCCATCCGCTATGTTCTTCTTAGTATCCTTGACTCTTGTCTTCATATTTGACGGTCTCCCTAGTGGTGATAAATTTCCTCCTACATCCCCATTTTTGTTGTTCCTTGTTGATACTTTTCTGCTTATTATTTCCTTTTCTTTCTTTTTTTTCTTCTTCTCCCCATGGATTTCTTTCCCATCTTCCAGATCACTCTGTTCCCCCGCAAGGGCTTGGTTGATATCCACTGAGTCACCCCAAATAGGTGTTTTTGTATCAAAAGATATTTTTCTTACCCCCTTGGGTGTATTCTTAGAATTGTCAAAGATTTCTTGACCTAAGATCGTGCATTATTGGGCATCCTGCCCTGCTATTTCCTCTTCCACTTTTTTGGGTTTAGTTTCTGAGCTCCATTCAGGTCGTTTTTCCTCATCATAGATAATAGGTTGTTCATTTCATTTCCCCTCTGTTACCCCTATATTCCTAATCTCTTTTTGTCCTACTTCCTATATTTCCCCCTCTTCCACTTGAACCTTCTCTTTTTCCTGATTTTCTTCATAGCTTTCACTGCCTTCTAACCCTCCATTATTTAAATGATCATTTATAATTATTTCATCCCTAGTTTCCGATATCATAGTATTTTCCATTTTTTTATTCATTTGAGCTTCTTTTGAAGTCTCTCCTCCATCTCTCTTAACCTTCCCCATAGGGACCCATTTCTTAGTCTTTCTCTACATAATTTTTGTTGAACATTTCTTTACCCAATTACCAGCTTTATTACAAAGAAAGAACGCAAAGGGAATAGTTTCATATTCAATATTTTTCTCCCACGATCCTAGTTTAGAATGTATATTAATTTTTTCTAGCATATCTATATCCTGTGTTATCCCAACACATATGCTTGCATATGTAAGCCTTCTCCTTGAAGCTATGACATTATCTATTTATAGTAGTTCCCCAAAGGAATTTTCTATCCTTGCAAATATATCCTCCACCCAATATTCAAGAGGTAGGTCATGTATTTTGACCCATACAGGAACCTGGCTAACTACTTCCTCCTCAAAGACTAGATTAGGGCACCATTTCTAGAGGACCGGAGTATTTTCTCTTATCATCCATGGCCCATTACATAGTATTTTCATCATATCTTCTTCACACAAGAAAAAAAAAAAGACAAGCATCCCTTTTCCATTGCCACCACATCCACTTGCCCTTTCAGGTCCCATTTCCTAGAGGAAAAATCCCTAACCACTTCAATGTTTGGTCTAACCCCCAGAAATCTTCCAATCAAAGAATTTTTCATTCTTGCAATAGTGTGGTCAATAATCTAGTCTGGAATATCTATTGCAAAACTCCCTTGAGAAGGTTTCAAAATGTTCTTGACTGGTGGTAAGGATGACTTACGTGTAGGTTTAACTCCAAATAGGGATGCCCACTTTTTGCTAGGCTCCTATTTTCCTTCTGACTCAATAGACCTGGGTCTCCCCCCAGGTCCCTAGGTGCAAGCCCGACATTGGGATCCTTCCCTTGGTTCCCTTTGTCCTTAGCTTTGTCCGACTTTTTGTTCTCAAAAGTCCCTACACCCTTCGCACCAGTCCTGCCCGGTTGATTTGATTTAAATAGGCCAAGGTAATTAATGTGAGGTAGTGATGAAATCACTTTGATTTTAGGAGATTATTTTTATTTTTGATGAATTATACTAATAATCGAATAGTTAGATTGACATAATTGAGAGTTTGATCACATTTAGGGAAAATAGGGTCTCTAGTTAGAGTAGAACAAATTAGGGTGGTTGTGTTTTCCCCTCTTTGAATTGATGTGTGAACAACGCATTAATTCAAAGAATGTTTGATGTTGACTTCAAAAAATTTGAGAATTTTGCACCTGATTGAATGAAATAGAGCTCATGAGATCAGTCTTGAACTTGATTGAACTAAGACTGATAGTATCGACTTCAAACTTGATTGAACAAGAACTGATAATATTGACTCTCAACTTGAGCGAACAAAGGTTAGTATGAAGCTGTTGAGAGCTGTGAGGTATCAATTCTAAACTTGATTGAACAAGAATTGATAATACTAACTCTGAACTTGATCAAATGAATTTTAGTACGAAGCTGTTGAGAGCTTGATAAAGATCTAAGATATTGTAGACATAGATATCTGGCTTGTTTAGCGTTGAAGTCTTCTATCCAATAATCCCAACTTGATCGAAGGAAATTGTCATGCCCCTAGTCTCTTTATGTTATAAATATTAAGAAAACAAATAGAGATTAGGAAATAATCCAAGAGAGTGAAGCAAGATGGAATATTTTTACCATAACCAAATGAATGAAGAATGATACAATAACTTTCGCCAAAAGCATAAGAAGATCCAAGCTTAATGCAAGAGACAAAGATTTTGAAAGGGGAAAACAAAGAAAAACCCCTTGTGCATATAATATGAATGAGGCAAGAATCCAAGAAGGAGAGAGAGCTTGATAAAGAAGCTCATTACAACATTGTGAGAGCAAGAATGAGAATAAGAGAAGAAGAGAGAAGAATTCCCATGAGAACCAACTTGAGAAGTGTGTGAGAAGCATCTCTTAAGTAGAGATGAGTGAAGGATTTTGCATGTAACTCATATGTCCTATGAGTGCCACATTCACATTAAGTGTGTTCCATATGTAGGAATCCTCTTAAGGAGGAATATCTAATTTCCTTATTAAAGGAATTACAAATATGTGACATGTCCTTGGTTTATCCTTTAATTACATAGTTTACCAAGCAAAGATTAATTTATAACATCCCCCTTTAATCTTTACTTGGGGAGATGAGATAGATGGGTATCAAACCCAAATGTTTCCAATGATTTTGAGATGTTTCTTTTGAAATATTCTTTAGTAGAATGTCGACAGCTTGATCTTCATGCATTTCTTCAACTTGTACTGTAGAGCTTGAATTGTACATAAGAATTTTTGCTAAGTGGATAGCACTTTGACAATACAAAGGTGTAGTTTCTTGTTGAGGGGAGCCCGAATATTCAAGTGACCATTGAGATGCATTTGTGCATTCTGTATATTCATTTCCAATAGAAAATAGAGATGGAGATGGATCAACACCTGAACCGGAAACAAGGCAATAATCACTAGTAGAGCTCCCATCATTGGGATCTCCTAGATCTGAATCAGTAACACTTTGGAAAGTAAAATCATATTGTGAATCATTAGTCATAGAATTAGAAATACAATCTTCAGTTGCATAAAACAAATCTGTAATGTATTCATCATAATATGAAGAATCAAAAGGAGTAGAGATAGTATAAGCATCACCATTATTATGTTTATCCTCCACAAAAATCATAGGATTAGTACTATTATAATGAATTTAATCTTGTGTAATAAACATATCTTTATTAGGATAGTCAAAAGAAGGAAAAGTAACATTAAGAAAGTTAGAGCTAATTTCATCTTCTTGTTCTAAAATATCATCAAAATGAGAGAAAGAATCATCAGATTGCATTGCATCATAAGGAGAGAACATAGAATCACTTTGAATTAAAGTTGTTTGAGTAGGAAGATAGTTTTCAAGAGGGTTATTCTAAGAATATTCATCATCTTATGGTTCATCCCAAATAGTAGTATCATCATAGTGAGAATTAGACATCCCATAGCGAATATCAAAAGCTTGACGAGTGTTATTATTATAAGATTTTTTATTATTAGGAGTAGATGACTTCTCATGTTTGAGTTTCTTAAAATGAGTATTTATCACATGACCAAATTTCCCACAATAATTGTAACGAGGTCGATTATTATTATTATAACCATTATTATGATTATTATAACTTGATCTATTATTATGTGATCTAGACATGAAAGCATGTTCATTGGTTTTAAGTGTGTCAAATTGAATTAACTTATCCTCTTCTTGATGTAAAAGTGTTTGAAAGATAGCATAAGTTAATTGAGATGCTAACAAAGGAAGAGCTAATTGAGAATGAATATTAGTGATAGATTGTTGAAATTGTCTAGAAAGGCATTTTTTTAAAATGATATGAATTAACCAAATATCAGATAAAGTTACTCCTAAACCAGTTAATTGACTTCAAAAGGAATCAAACTTAAGTAAAAACTCATCCATGGTTTTGAAATCTGTATACCTGAGATCCTCCAATTGATCTTGGAGTTGAATCTTTTGAGATTCATTTGCACTGTCGAAAGTGTTTTTCAAAATCGTATGTGTTGCATGTGCTTCAGTACAATGGGAAATTAAGACATATAAATATAGATTTAATGAAATTCCTATAAGGCCTAAAGCCTCATCATTTTTATTAATCCAAGCATCAATGTCTTCCTTAGAAGCAGTAGTTGTGGGAACAGAAGCCGCACTAGTCGCAATATCAAGTATATGACGGAAAGGAAAAATAAACATAATATGAGTATTCCAAGCATGGTAATTGGAAGTGTTTAATTTAACTTCGGGAATTAAAGATGACATATTTGATCAATACAAGCTAGAATACAATGAAGTAAGAGATAAAAAAAATTTAAAATGTAATTTAACGCCAATAGAAAATAGAATATAAAAAGAATTTTTAAAACTTAAAACAATTATTTTTTTTGTTTAAATGATGAAAAAAAATTTAATTACAATTAAATAATGAATTAGCTATAGAATTAAGATTATATTGATTAAATGGAAATGGGTTTAAGATGAATTTGAGAAATATGAAGTGAAACAAAATGTATAAACATTTAACTTTTTTGTTAAAAAATTAAAATTAAATTTTAAGATTAAATTGCAATTTTGTTAAAAAATAAACTTTGTGAATTAAAAAATGACAAAAATGAATAAATATTTATAATCTGCAAAGTAAAAAAAAAATATAATGACGCTAAAGATAACCAATAGAAGAAATGATGAAAAAATACTGCAATAACCAGAAAAAAATTTTAAGAAAACTCTGCAACCTGCAATAATAAACAAATGTTAAAATAATGATTGTGCATGCTAAGAATATACCAACCTATGTCAAACAGCTGATAGAGACAGAGATAATAAATATATCATTCAAAAAAAACACAGGAGGAAACGACCAAAGACCAGCTCGGAGATATTGAATGCAAAAAACTATGAAAACTCAGAGAAAAGTTGCACAAGGAAGATGATCCCTTAGTCATAGAAAATGGGATGAGAGAGGAGGAAACAAGCTAGAGAAAGGGGATTTCGACTGCCAACAAGGAGGAGGGGAAAAAAATTAAATCATTGAGGAGAGGGAAGCTAAGGTTGTTGCGTGAGCAGCTAGAGGAGAAAGAGCTAAGTTGTGTGCTGGGCTACATAGTTTGTACAGTAAACAAACTACTACCACCCCTAGTATAATTAGATCTACTATATTTCATTATGCCCATGTACAAATAGACAAGTCTGTAGGTTGTTCAAGGCTAAGAGAGATCGTTAAAAAAAGATATAAAAGTTGTGAGGAAGAGTAGCTAAGGAGCAGTGAAGGGAACAAAGAGAGGTGGCTGCGTAGGGGAGAATACAACAAAAAATCAGAGGGAGGGAGGGGAAGGAAGGAAATAATAGATCCATGGATGCCAAAATCTTTGGTTTGATGCCAAAGAAATCAAGAATAACCTTTCCAAAGTATGTACTTCTTTCAACAAAACTGAGATATAATTAAACAACAACCAGAAATATCTAAAAATCCACAAAGAGATATGCTGGAGAGTAGACAAAAATAATAGAACCAGATATTAGATAATAGAGAAACTAGTTTAAATAGAAACTGAACCAACATACAAAGATAGAAAATAGTTATTAGATTAAAGTTACTTAATCTTGCAGGGATCTGAATTGAAAAAATTTAAACCACGTAAAAACCAGCAGATTAAAAGAATAAATATATTAGATTTTGAGAATAAAAAGACAAAGAAATGATATCAACAATAAATAGATAGATAAACCTGCAGAATGTTAGTATGCAAGAATGAAGTAAAGGACCCTTGTGGTTTCCCAAATCAGGGTGAAGAAACTATAAGCTAGAAATGGAGACTGAAAAACTTATAAACAATAGAAACTGTGTTTGGCGGTGAACCGACCAAACCCAAAAAAATTCAAAAAAAACCTGCAACAAATGTTAGATCGAGAAATCCTGCAAACACTCAAACAAGGATTAGTGGCTCTAATACCATGTTAGAAATGTTAAGAAAACAAATAGAGATTAGTAAATAATCCAAGAGAGTGAAGCAAGATGGAAGAGTTTTACCTAACCAAATGAGTGAAGAATGATACAAGAACTTTCACCAAAAGCATAAGAAGATCCAAGCTTAATGCAAGAGACAAAGATTTTGAAAAGGGAAAACAAATAAAAACCCCTTTATGCATATAATATGAATGAGGAAAGAATTCATGAAGGAGAGAGAGCTTGAGCAAGAAGCTCATTACAACATTCTGAGAGCAAGAATTAGAATAATAGAAGAAGAGAGAAGAATTCTCATGAGAACCAACTTGAGAAGTGTGTGAGAAGCATCTCTTAAGTAGAGATGAGTGAAGGAGCTTGCATGAAACTCCTATGTCCTATGAGTGCCACATTCACATTAAGTGTGTGTCATGTGTAGGAATCCTCTTAAGGAGGAATATCTAATTTCCTTATTAAAGGAATTACAAATATGTGACATGTCCTTGGTTTATCCTCTAATTACATAGTTTATCAAGGAAAGATTAATTTCTAATAGTTTTGTTTTTTGAGAAAGAATTTGATTGATTTTAAGTGTGATCATTCCCCCTTAGGAATGAAATCAAAGGAAATAGAATAAAACCCCTCTTTAGAATGACAGATCAATGGAACAGGTCGATTGGATCAATGAAGAATCAATTAGAAGGTGAGATGAAGAGAAAATGTGTTAAGAGAAAATACAATTTTACCAAGTTGACTACTTATGAATGTTAATTGTGAGCTTGATAAACTAATGTATGACCAATATTTTGATGTGTGATGTGCCTCTTGTTGATTAAGAACAATGAAAAACTGATTGTGTAAAGTCTACAAATCATTTTCTATACATATAGAGCAATTATGCATTTGTTGGAGACTGTCACAAAATTTTTACTATGTTGTGGAAAACATGGTTCTTATGTTCAATTTTGTTCCTGATAGATCTGAGATGAACAAAATAGAGTACTGATAGTCTATTTAGGGTGTCAGAGCTTATGTTTAGCCCCAAAAGGTTAATATAAGCCTCAAAAATGACTTTTTACCAGTTCATTTTCACTTTTATCCTTGGTAAATTCTTGATCTATGGAGAGAAGATGGTGGTCCCCATTTAGAGGCATCGATTCAATCTTGCACATCATCACAAGCAACCAGCACACTATGCACACCCGGTGAGTACATTGAGACCTACCTTTGTACGCTTTATGTTTTTATTTTTGACAATTTTTGCAGTAGATATAGCCAATTTAGTTTTGAGTCACCTCTGGGGTTTCAGATCGCATCTTGTTAATCTCGCATCGCATCTGATAATATGAAAAAAAATTGGATCACATCCCATAAAAATAGAGACGCATCTCATCAGCCATCAGTCAGTCGTTTTTGGTTATTTTTTACCAAAACTTGAATTAAATTGCATCCTGTAAAAACAAGATCACATCTAGTTTTCCCCATCAGATCCCTACAGTGGACAAAGGTCAAAGACATGGCTGAGATGATAGGGTTGATGATGGAGATGATAGGGGTGGTGGGGAAGAGGGAAGACACACTTGCATTAGGTTTATACCTCCACGCATGGATCCAGGTCCACTACTAACTAGGCAGCAACAGCAGTAGTAGATATCATCAGGATAGAGACCTATATGTGAGAGTGGTGGTAGAGGTGGACCTCCTAGATAGGATCCTCCTAGAGACACTAGAAGAGACATAGACCGAGATGGAGATCCATTATCACAATTCCAGAGAGAGAAATAACATCTCAGGGCTCGCATTTCCACACTAGAGACACTCTTATCAGATAGAGACAGACAGTTAGATGTTATGAGATTTGACATAGATATCTAGGCATGCACTGTGACACATTAGGGTTAGAGAGTAGCATACTACTTTGCTTTATATTATGTTGCAGTTCCACAACCTCAGAGAGCATCATTATATTGTGTTATAGCTCAGAAGTCATAGGGAGCTATGCCTCCACCACCTCCTCCTCCACAAGGAGATGCACCACCTCCTCCTGATCAGGGAGAGGGTGGTAGTCAGACATGATATCATTGATTATTCTTTATATTTTTGCATTTTGATCCTTCTGTGATAATCCATTGTACTCCCGATATTTGATACATTTGTATTGTTTGATCTTGATCTCTTTGATACTGTTGTAGACATTCCAACATTTTTGATCTAATATTCACTGATATATATGAGATGACATCTTCTGATTTTGATATGCTCATTATTTCTCTTTTGATAGTTGTTGTATGTGATAGATGATTTAGATTGATTCACACTTGATGATGTACTTGGTCCTTATGATGATGTAGAATAGATTCATGTGATGACATCATTTATGTGCTTTGATTATTATTGATATATAGATGTGTTAGATGATTCTATGTGGATATGTAGATGTATGTTTTTTTTGAAATTTTCTTTATGCAACTATATGTATGGATACACTTAGGATGTAAAAATGCAACACTTGAATGCTCTTTTTTGTATTTTCCTCTTTTCCCATTATGAATGCAATGCATATGCAAGGACATCAATATATCAGTAACATAGATTAAGTAGTCAAACTTGGATTTTAAATGAACTAGGAAATCATTTTGAGCTCAAGTACTTATGTTGTTTGAATGAATTATGCAAACTTAAATGCAACTAAATGCAGACTTCTAGGAATGTCACTGATATTTTTACATTTTAGCATTTTATCATCATAGGGTTTTTTTGTAATGGACATCATCAGTTAGTACAACTATCACTGATACCAATAAAGTATCATGAAAGTATGAATACTATTTTTATTGGACAGTCGAAAATAAACCTAAGCATCAAGGCATAGAGGCCAGGATGACTTGTCAGTTATCTACTTTTTCTTTAAGAATCATCTTTTGTTCGTGTGTAATATAGGGTATGTAACCCTCAATTACCTTTAATGTTCATATCCTTGGGTACATAATATGTCATACACCTTACTTTATAAGTTGATTAGAAATAGATAAGGAAATTGGTTCAACCTCACCGTAGCTTACACATAAAAAGGATCAATATATACGTGGTTATCCACTCATGTTGGAAGCTCTTATCATAAACATCCAAGTTAGGTTAAATTTATAGGATCGTTGAAATAATCACCACACATAGAAAACCAAGAAAACATTAGGCCCCCTATCCTTGTGAATCTTTGTCATTTAATAAACATCATGGAGTAACTAGGAAGACATAACAAGCAACAATTGATAATTAGACAAAGAAAAAAAATTCATAATTGTTTACATGCCCCTAGTTTGAAACACCATTGGAATATGAAAAGAGTCATAATCAAATTAGAGTCAGTCTAGATGAGTTAATGTGGTGTTTAGCAGCACCTTTTATTCATTTTTTAATCATAGTACAGAAATCATCAATTGCAACTTGGATTTTAACAATGTATTTTTGTGTCTGCATTAGTGAGATAAGCAATATCAGCAATTGCAATCCGTTGTAGTATTGAGAAACATTGTTTGATTAAAGTGTTGAAAAGCACTAGTATGGTGTCATTTACAGGTAGGTGGTGTTTAAGAAACACCCTTGTTTTTATACTAGTAGTGATGTTTTGACTCAAGTATTAATAAATATTGTTTGTAGTGGAAAACCTTCCTAGACAAGGACCTAGGATGACCTAGCAATCAACAAACACTGACCGAACATGCTAGAAAGATGCCCCCAGTGCAGTATGACTATCCTTAAGACTCAAATGTAGGAAAAGTCCAGGCAAGGAAACTACATTCATGAGGAATTCAGATTCAACCGATAGCTAAGATATGATCATGAAGGATTGGTGCAAGCAGTGCATTGATAGATGGAGCATGGAGTACAAGTGACGCTTATTTTCCAAGTTTTCACCACTTGAAAAAAAATTATTTTTTCTACCAAGACGCCTGTTTGCCAGGTTTTCACCAAGGCACTTTTTCTGTTTTTCAATTTTTTTGTACTTTTTTCTTTTTTCTCTTTTTTTTTATTAGTATCTGTAAAGGGGAAATATATGGATAGGGTTTAGAACCATGGGGGTTTGCACATAAAAGAGACCCTATACCTCTATTAACCACATACATTTAATTGTAATGATAAGGAATATAAATTTGGAAATATTTGCAAAGAATAATGAAATCAGATAGAATGAAATACATACCTCATAACATAGCAAATCTAGAAATACATGTTTTCTGATGCATGTATCAAGTTTCTATAAATTCTGCAACTGGATCTGGAACAAAAACACAGAGACATGTTAGGAATAAGGTGTCTCAACCTTGGATAATTCCTATTCTTATTATTTATTTTGTAAAATGTATTTCTTGCAAATAATGTAATTAAGTGTGAGTGTACATGCCTAGTTGGCATGTTGATGTGTCACTCCACTTGATGTGTCGGCATCTTGAATTGTGTGTAAGGAGATCATGGCTGAAACGGTTATGATAGATTCTTATGACACGTAAGAGGTATTTCTAGAAGATTTAATGACAGGGATAGGAAAAGAGTGTATTGTTGGTATGATCTGGTGCTACTGGATTTTTCTTTGAGTGTTGATTGTCTCCTAAAAGAACTTGCATTACAAGTGTGTTGTAACTGTTATGTTGAAGATAATACATTGTGCAGGTTTTGGAGTGCTGGGGTTTTTTACCGAAAGGTTTTCCCCAGGGTAAATCATTGTTTCATTCTCTATTTTCTGTATGCATGGTATATGGCTGCAATATCATTGTTAAAGTAGTTAACGAATCTAAAATTGTAAGGATTTAAAAGCATTTGCACAATACTTTCATTTAGAGATTAGTGTAGGAAGTTGTTTCTGCACCTGAGCTTCCTTACAAGACGGAGAAAACCCAGAAATATTTTTTCTTTTTTGAGTCAGGTTAACCTTAACCTAAATACAGGGGCACAATTGTGCCCCTTTATGTTGACCTTAACCTGCACTTCTTCGACAGAAATCTATTCATGGATCCCGAAAGTTTGTCAAAAAGGGTATCTGAATCTGCTCTATAATTTGTTGTTCCGTACCTGTACCTGCAAGAAAAATGATTTTGTTTGTTGGGCGAGGGGTTTTCCTTAATCAAACCCCAATTTTAGGAATTAACCTTGAAATCAAAATTGAAATGGAGAATGCTAGCAAGTAGTAGAAGTAGATCTAACAACGAAGTTATGATATTCAATAGATATGTAATTTTATTTCAAATGTAAACAGGTATGTAATTATGAAAGCTTAGACTCAAAATTAAAAACTATAAATTTAAATCAAAACCTCCATGATTGTATGCTTGGAATCCACCTTGAAGGAAGAATGAATGGATCTTGAGGATGCACAAAGGATCTTGAAGGAAGATCACACCACCATGATGGATATATCTAGGGTTTGAATGATGAATCTTGAATGCTTGAACCAAATCCCTTCAAAGGATTGAATACTTGAATCCTTGATCTTCAATGGAGAACTTAAATGCTTGAGAACAAGACTTTAAAACCTTGATTGAACACTTGGAAGATTGAAAGCATGTAGAACACTGGATGCTTGAAAGTAGACGATCGCTTCGATAGGTTTCTTGATGGAAAATGAGAAGAGAAGGCTTCCTTATATACAAGTCTAGAGCACAAACTTCTAGAGAGGCCAACATAGGAGAATTAAATTCTAATTAGCCTCATACTCCTAGAAGTGGACCTATATTAAATATCTTTTTAAGAGTCACAGCTTCGAAGCCAGAAATAGTCAACCCGAAAGTGGGAAAATAAACTTTTGAGTTTTCCCCCGCATCCCGCAAACTTTCCAATGAAAAAGGGGGACCTAGGTTAAGGTCGAGGTCGACCCTGACCTAGGCCAAGGTCAAGGAAAACCTTGAACCAGGGGGTTAAGACCCCTAGAAAATATGCTAGGTGGGGAAT
The DNA here is from genome assembly GCA_018584345.1 of Thuja plicata. Taxonomy (NCBI): domain Eukaryota; kingdom Viridiplantae; phylum Streptophyta; class Pinopsida; order Cupressales; family Cupressaceae; genus Thuja; species Thuja plicata. Next base: position 270,540 of record MU225313.1, read on the forward strand.
ACAGTGCCCGAAGAGGCCCAATCAGGGTCCTAAACAGGCACAGAAGATGGAAAAGGGGCAGAAATTAGAGGACAACATGATAATGGCCCAAAACACCCCCTGAGGAGGGCTAAACAGTCTTAACATGGAAGTGCTTCCATTTTAAGATGATACAGTATCAAGGCACCTATTCACCAAGTTTTCACCAAGAATACCTTTTTTCAAGACTTTTTCTACTATTTTTTATTTTTCTCTTTTCCACTATTTTTGCCTTTCTTTAGTATCAATTTTTACTTTTTTGGTATTTTCTTAGGATCAATTTCATTGTACAAGCCCTTCGGCTAGATGTCAAGCATAAAACTACTTCAAGTGTAGAGTGTTCATAGGATCAGGAAGGACATCTCCTTTAGGTGTAGCTAACTGATAAGCACCTATCCCAAAAGTTGTTGTGATAACAAAAAGCCCCAGACAATTGGGTTCAAACTTGCCTTTTTGTTCTATGTTTGTTTGATTCTTAGGATTCTCTCTTAGAATGAGATCCCCCACTTGAAACTGTCATGGATTTAATTTCTTTTTGTACTCTATTGACATCCTTTTCAGATAGATTTTCATGTGACCAAATGCTTATTGTCTGCGCTCATCCAGCAGTTCTAGTGCTTGAACCCTATCTATGTGGTATTGTTTGTTTGTGACAAGACCTTGAAGAGATACTCGCAAAGAAGAAATTTCTACTTCAATTAGTAATACTACTTCTGCGCCATAGACTAGAGAAAATGGTCTGTCTCAAGTTGGTGTTATGATACTTGTTCTATAATCTCGTAGTGCTAGATTCAAATGCAAATGTCAGTCTCTTCCAGACTTACTCATAGTTCTGTGTAGGATTTTTAGAATTTTTTTGTTTGAATCCTCAGCTTGTCCATTACCTTGAGGATAATAGATTGAAGAAAAATGTTGAGTAATGTGAAACTGTGTATAAAGGTCCTCAATATCTTGGTTCTTGAACTGCCCCCCATTTGTTTGTTACAATAGATGAGGGTATCACGTACCTACAAATATTGTATTTTAAGATGAACATAGCTACTAGTGGCTTTAATTCACACCACTACTTTGACCCACTTTGTGAAATACTTAGTGGTCGTGATGATATATTTGTGTCCAATTGAAGAATTGGGATAGATTTGTCCAACAAGATCAAAGGCCCTTTTACTAGAATGGCCAATGTGTTATAAATGGTATGAGTTCCCTGGCTAGAGCATGAATTAGGTTTCCATGTGTTTGACATTTTTGACATGTTTTGGCATATTGAATTGCATATTTCTCCATTGTAGTCCAATAGTATCCAACCCTTAGAAGTTTATTAGCTAATGAAAAATTGGTTGAGTATGATCCACATACACCTTCATGGACCTCTTTTAATGTGGGATCATACTCTTCTTGTTCTAAACACCTAAGTAGTGTTCCATCAAGACCTCTTCTATATAATTTAGTAGTGATCAGTACATAACATGATGTTTCCATGATTAAGGCTCGTATTTTATTTTTGGATAGGCCATTAGGTAAGGTTTGATTCATAAGATAGGCATTTATGTTGGCATACCTATATTGGTTTTTGGCATTTAAGAGACAAATAACTTGGGATTCAAGTGTATCGAATGTGGGAAAGGATAATTCTTCCACCAAGAAGTCATAGCGGAATTGATGTTCCTCTAGTTGTAACATGGATGTTAGCGTTGCCATTGCATCTACAACTCTATTTTTTGTTCTTGGAATTTGTTGAAATGTGATGAAGACAAAGTAATTTTTCAAATCTTCTACCATCTACTTATAGGGCATCAGATATTTATCTTTTGTTTTATATTCTCCATTTACTTTATTGATGATGAGTATAGAGTCACCATATACATGTAACTCTATGATTTTCCATTCAATGGCTAGCTTAAGACCATTTACCAATGCTTCATATTTTGAGATGTTTTCGGTGCATGGGAACATCATTTTGTATGCCTTAGGTATCTTTTAACCTTGAGGAGTGATAAACAATACCCCTGTTCCGAATCCTTGTTGTGTGAAAGAACCATCAAAGTACATCTTCCATGGATATTTTATTAAGTGCATTATTGTCTCATCTGGAAACTCTATAACCAACGGTGTTGCATCTTGCAATGGTGAATTAGTGATTTGATTGGCTAGCACTTGTCCTTTAATAGCCTTTCTATCTACATACTCTATAAAAAATTCATTAATTATTAAGACCCATTTTGCTAGCCTTCCTGTCAATGTTGTTTTACTTAGGAGGTACTTGAGAGGATCAATATTCACAATAAGATTTATTGTATGAAAAAGCATATAGTTTCTCAACTTATGGGATGCAAAAACAACTTATATACAAGCCTTTTCAATGATACTATAGTTGATTTCATAAGACACCAATGTCCTGCTGATATAATAAATCATTCTTTCTTTCTTGGTATCATCCTCTTGTGCTAGCAATACTCCAAGCGATGTAGTCGTAGCTGAAATATAGAGTGATATTTTTTTTCCATGAACATGTGCCATTAGAATAGGAGGATTAAATAGATAATCCTTTAATTCCTTGAAATTATTTTCACAGTGTTCATCCCATTTGAAAGCTACTCCTTTGTGTAACAATTTTGTGAAAGGTTGCGCTCTATCTGCTAGTTGAGACATGAATCTTCTGATTGACTGGAGTCTTTCTTGAAGCATCCTCATTTGAGTAATGTTATGAGGGGGTGGTATTTCCATTATTTATTTCACTTTTTATGGGTCCACCTCAATTCCTTTAGCTAATACAATAAACCCTAAGAGCTTCCCTGATTGGACTCCAAATGCACATTTCTTTGGATTGAGCCTTAGTTGAAATTGTTCCATTCTATCTAATATCTTTCTCAAGTCTTTCATGTGAGTTGTTCTTATCTTTGACTTGGCTAAGATATCATCCACATAGTCCTCCATGTTCTTATGTATCATGTCATGGAAGATTGTTGTCATATCTCATTGATATGTAGCTACAACATTCTTTATCCCAAATGGCATTATGTTCCAGCAAAATGTTCCCCATGTGCATGTAAATGTTGTCTTTTCTTGGTCTTAAGGGAAAATATTTATTTGGTTATAGCCTGAAAATACATCCATGAGTGAATAAATTTCATATCTTGTTGTGAGGTCTATAATCATATCAATATTCAATAGTGAAAAGTCATCTTTAGGATCTGATACTGCCACAACATGGTTTTCACCATCAGTTCTTTTTTTCTTTTTAATTTTCAATTTGTGACTAAGAAACTTGATATCCTCCTCTGTCATATTCATGCTCCTTGCATTGGTGGAAGAGGGATAGGGTTCACAAGCATTTAGATAGCAGGACAAAGTGTAATCATTGGGAAATTTCATGATAGGAGTAGGTTCTAAGTCTGTCCACTCAATAAGTTAAGGGTTTATCGGATAGTGATTCAAAGGATTTTAAGGACAACATTACGTCAGTATCAAGACTATTAACTAACAAGACAAGTTCCATTAAGTTAGCTTCTATAGTGTTTAGATCATTAAGAGTCGGATCCTCATTATTAGTGTCATTATTAGTGTTATGCAGACCTAAATCTAGCGAAACATCATTGGAACTTTATCCTTATTCTCTTATAATATTAGAACTCATATCTTGTATCCTTTGGAATTCTTCTAGTCACATTAAGATACCAGTGTCTTCATCAATTATTCTAGGCATCACCACCACATCCAATTCCATGACAACATTTGTGTTATGGGTAGTATTATAACTCTCTCCCCTTTCCAATAAAGGTGAAAATGTAAGGATTACATCTACCTCAATATCCATGGTAGCATCAGACATGTGATCCCATTCATAATCATGTGAGTCTGAGATATTATCATCAGATCGATTTAGAAATTCAACAATAGTTATCTAGTGTACCCTATTGGCCATTTGTGAATCAAAGTGTGGTAGATATAGGACATATGAAACTGTCACCAGTTGCCCCCAATTAGGACGTATACTTTTTAATTTTCTTACAAAAGATGAATACTCAAGAGTGTTTGAGCTACTTGCTTCTTCTTCTCTGTTTATGTCTTCTTGTTGTTCTTGAGGGGTCTCTTCATGGAATTATTCATCTTGGTGAACTCTTAGATAATCTTCTTCTTCTTCCTCCGCTACTTCTTGGACATTGGTTTGTGAAAATAAAGGAACATGGTGTTCTAGTTGTTCTCCAAAAGTAGGTACATACCATTCTCCTTGGTATTCCAGGTTCTCAGTACCGATATGCAATAATGTTTTATATGTCCAGGGTACAAGTTCAGTTTATTCTTCTTCTTCATCACTTCCTTTATCAAAGATTGAACCTTCTCTTGAAGTAGGGTGTTCTAATTTGTTATTGAAACCCAACCATGTCTTGTATTTAGTGTCTCTAATTTCCATATGGATGGTTTCAATGAGTCCCTTGCCTTTAACTCCTAAAGGTCCATTCCCTTTATATCTCATTTGTTTGAGAAGGTCATAACCTTTTCCATTTTTATGGGGATATCTCAACATGTTTTATTTCATTTTATCTCTTTTCCTCTTTACAGAGCCAAGCCAAGATTGCTTTATCTTCCTTTTCTTCTTTGTGATAGGTTGTAGAATTAACCATACCAGTTGGCTCATGAATGTTTTTTCCTTTTGATGCGGAAGGTGTAAAAGAGGGGGAGGGTCTCTCATATGATCTAGGAGATACATGAATGTTAGCTAATAATGGTGTTGTACTTATTTGTATTCCCCCATGTTGGTTTCTTCAAGTTTTAATGTATTTCCAAAGCTTCTCATCACCATGTATTTAGAGCTTTCAGCTAGGAACTCTTTTGGAACTTCCTTATTGTGAGGAACCATATTATATGCCTTGATATTGTTGCAAGTGCACCTTGAATCTACAGGAATTATTAATTCTACCCCATTATGTGTTAATTTGATACATTGGTGGTAAGTAGATGGCATCGCTTGTATTTCATGTATCCAAGGTCTTCCTAGTAATATGTTATAGGCCAACGGTAGATCAAGAACTTGAAAAATCATATTTCTTTCTATTGGTCCTATTCTTATTTGTAAAACAACTAGTCCTTTGGATGATCTTTACTCTTCATCATAAGCCTTGATGGTTATCTTACTCCTTGAATCAATTCTATGCTTTGAAAGTCCCAATGCTTTGATCAAGCTGAGAGTTCATATATTCAACCCCGCACCTCCATCTATCAATACATGTTTTACACAGTATTTATGGATTAGAACCTCAATGTGAAGGGGTTAATTATGAGGATGAGTTAAATATTTATCATCCTCTTCTGAAAAAGAGAGATAATGTGTAGCTGATATGTGATTGACCATTTTCTGAACTTTTCTACATCTATGTCTTTTGGAACATTGGTAGAATGTAGGTCTTGTTCAAGAAAGTTTCCCTATGCCCTGAAGATATCTTCAGTAGCTCAAATATAGAGATTTGAGCTGAGGTTCTTTTTAATTGTTCCACCAAGTTGCAATTAGTAGAAGGTGTAGGAAGCATTTGTCTTGATGTTGTTAGTTTAGTAATTGTTACAATGGGTGATTTAGATGATGTTGCCTATTTAGATGATGAATTAACCCCTTTAATTGTAATATGTGCGTGGCTTCATGTTACTGCATTTGAATGTGTCAACTTGTCCTTGACACCTTTGATAGTGATCATTGTAGACAACCAAAAATAGACAGGCTTGCGACTTGACATTAAAAATACTAATTTTCATCTATTAATTAATGGTTTTTTAATCATTAATTAATCATCTATTTTCCTCTAAATTCATTCCCCAAATCATCTAATCAAATTCTCAAAATTAATTAAATAGTTAACTTTATTTAATTAATTAACCTTTTGATTAATTACCATTAATTAATTAATTAAAGTCAATTTCCTATAGTTTAAATTCAAATATTTAAACTTACTAATTAAATTATTCCAATTAAATTAAATTAATTTCATTCAATAAAGCAATTCTAAATAAAAAAGAATTCAATTATCTCACATTTTGAAAACTTTAATTAAATAAATGAATTAAATAGTCATTTATCTTCAAAGAGATAACTCCAATCAGATCACATGGGTTACTCCACCCATCTCTCCAGTCCACATGTGTAACTTCACCCACCTCTCCAGTCCACATGGGTAGCTTCACCCACCTCTTTAGTTCAAAAAGGTAACTGACCATTAGCTCTTTAGTCAACCAAAATCTATCTCCTCTTCACCAAATGAAGAGGTGGAGTTTACTGATGGCTTCTCAAGTTCCTTTTAATCTCAAATGTTCATCTCCCTATCTCTGGGATTGATCTCAACCGTTCATATCATCACCAATTCCTATATAATAAACCCT
>MU225313.1:290416-314003 GCA_018584345.1 Thuja plicata
TGGAGTTTACTGATGGCTTCTCAAGTTCCTTTTAATCTCAAATGTTCATCTCCCTATCTCTGGGATTGATCTCAACCGTTCATATCATCACCAATTCCTATATAATAAACCCTTCATAACCATTTGACGGATCTAGGATTTCAAGCTCTTGTGCACCATTACTATGTCAGTTTGGTTCTAGCATTCAAGCCATCTTGCAATCACACACTTGTTTCAATTAGCAAATTCTCGATGCTTCTCAAGTAATAGACGCTGCCCACACCAATACTGAGCATTAAGAATAGAGTTTCGGAAGGAGTAGAGAGAGACAATAGAAGCCTCAAGCGCTCCGGGGTTTGCATTTACTTGTTTTTCTTTCTTGTGCTTGTACATTTTACTGATTACGTTTCAAGTTATTCATTTTAGTAGCTCTTGTGTATTTGATTTATATCATTTGTGAAACATTTGCTACTAACCCTCACCTTTGGAAAGCTTGGGAACCACAGATCACAAAAGGAGGCGTACAATCACATTGGTTGATTCATTCTTTATGTCCAACATATTGGTCACATTATCATTATGTGAATAGGTGTAATTGACTTCATTTCCATTTCCTTTAGAGGCTTCTCCCTTTTCATAGTTTGGAAATGGTTTATTATATCTCATGTGATATTCATTATATGTATGTCCTTCCACTTTGATCTTGTCTCCATCAATGAGATCTTGTATAACATGTTTGATTTTAACATAATCATTAGTCTTATGTCCTTTATTCTTATGGAACTCACAATAGGCATTATCATTCCACCACCTTGGTTTTACTTCTGGTTCCCATGGATTTGACTCTGATAAAGTGATGATTTTGTTATCCTAGAGAGTCGTCAAAACCATCTCAAGATGTTCTCCCAATGGAGTAAATGTCCATTGTGGTCTAGACATCCATAGCTTATTCTTATTGGCATCAGTGTTTACTCGTGGTGTTGTTGTTGTTTCCTTATCTTCTTTGCTTGCTTGTAGGTTGTTTGTAAAATTCAACACAACTGGTTTAACGTTCGCATTCAAGGCTTCCACCACTCCATTAACAACATTTTTGTTATTGTTCCACCATTTAGGTTTGTTATTATAGTTTTTAGAGGATTTATTGTCACTATGGAGCATGATTTCCCCTTTCCTGACCATAACTTCTTCAGCATCAATGGCATTCTTTATCATTCTGTCAAAACTAGGAGAATCTTACATTTGTAGAGCATAATTCATTTCAGGTACTAAGTTGTTTATAAAGATCTCCATCTTTTCAGATTCAGGTATTTGTCTTGAGTACCTTGCAAATATTTTCCTCCACTATTGAAAAAAGTGTGTGAAGGATTCACCTATTCATTGTTTTGTATTGCAAAGATCCATCATGGTAACATTGTGTTGTATGTTATAGGAGTAGTTTTGGACAAATATTTGAATTAACTCCTCAAATTTTTGTACACTAGGTGTTAGTTTAGAGAACCATTCCATAGCATTTCCACCTAGACTTCCTGTAAATAGTCTCATCAAGGACGTTGGTTTGTGCATGTATTCTATGCTTAGAGCACAAAATTCTCTCACATGATCATGTGGATCTGTTTCTCCCATGTATTTTTCATATTTGGGTCATGCCATGTTAGGTGGGAATGGAACCATGTTTATGCTTTTTTCAAAGGGAAACAGACATATGTGCTCCAAGGAGTATTTCTTCGTTGGTTTACTCTTTTCTTTCTTAAGCGCTGTGAGTTTTGTCTGCATTTGATATAGTTTTTTTGAGAGAATGGAGATGGGTGTTTGTACCTCTTGTTCCTTCAATATTTCAACATCATAGTTCTTGGGTATTTTGACTCCAAGAGAAGCTAGGTGAAGGAAGTATTTTTCTTTGTCTTCCCTAATGATTTTATCCAAGGTCTTTTGAAACTTCCGACTTTGTTTGAGCTTGTTATATTCTTTTTTGGTTGTCTTCTACACTATCTGAATCAAACAAAGGATGATCATGATTTATCTCTTCTTGACTTTCTCTTCTATCTTGGTTATCATCTTGGTCATATTAATCAAAGGAAACACTCCATTCTCTATTAGGTACATCCATGTTGGGTGAGTCTTGATCAAAAAGGGGATTTTGAGATGTCTCTCCTTGCTGAAATTTGAGCAATCTTGGAGGTCTTTTTGAATCATCAGCAAGATATTGTTTACTTCTTGTGTTAACCATGAAAGAAAGGTCTCAATCTTGTCAAAAGTGTTCCAATTGTGCCAAAAGGAGTTTCTGACTTATCCAAATGTGTTTGTCCAAGTTGGGGTGAATTTGAATTTGATTGTTTGAAGTGATTGATTCCAGTGTTAGAGGGTTAGAATGCTCTGATAGTGAGTTGTGAACCAAAAAGGTTTGTATAGTGAAATGAAAACACAATTTGGGATCAATTGCAATAACCCTAAATAACATGCAAGGTAGACTTCCAATTAGATTGAGAAATAGCATCAGGTGGACCAGCAAGAACAATAGATTCTGAATGATAAGCAAAAAGGGTATCTAAAACTGCAAAGTTTCTAAGTCTGACAAGTGTGCAAGTACCCTTTGTCCCAGATGTGACTTACAAGATGTGATCCTATATTTCTAGGATGCCAGCCTCCTAAATGTAATTCTCTTTTTCAGATGTGATCCAAGATTTACCAAGAATGATATTGTTTACCAAATGTGACCTAGGATTCACCAGATGCGACCATCTAATGGAATTTTTTGAGTTTGCACTTTGTTTTGAAAGACGTGAAAAGTTTTTTGACTCTAGGGTCTGTCTGATGAATTCCAAAGTGTAATTAGGCAGTATAAATGTCTGTGACTGTCAAAATATTGATTCATTTGGGGTGTTTTATGTTGTTATTTCAATTTTGACACATCAAGAAAGTTTTTTAAGAACCAAATACACCTATTCCCTAAACCTATGGAGCAACATGAAAATCTTTTCTCATAGACTCAATTACACACTCAAATGCTAATCAGAATACAACCATCACCAAGCACGCAATGGCTCTAGTCATGATGTCGTATTATCTGACTCCAAATGTAAGTGAGGACATGAAATGACGAGTATCTTGGGGAAATTACTATTTGCCTTGCACAAAGATTATCACTTTTCAAAGATGAATCAAGTGTTCATTACTAAAAAGTGTTTTATTTTGGGCATCCATTTGCAACCATCCCCCATAGAATTGCACAAGGAAAAATTAAGGTGTTTAGCCCTATGAGTACCTAAATGATTGTAGTCTCACAAGTAAGATTTAAGTGGCTCTTCTCTACACACATCCAAGCATGTTTAAAGAATGATAGTCAAAATTTTAAAGACAAAACCGATTATGTCTTTTGATATTTTGATCTCAAGGAATAATTTTGGTTATAGTGAGATGGAAGGGATGGCATTCACCTATCCTCACTTGGGTCATTCCTAGGATATTTTTTCCTCAACCAATAGGCCCTCTAAAGTTAAAAGCAGTAAAGAGGATTGGCAGCTTAGAAGTCTAGATTTCTGATTCTTCACAAGGAAGAAGAGCATACTCTCCTATCCATGATGTTTTCCCCTATGAAACACACCACACAAGTTCTTTCCCTCGAATTATGGAATACAGTCACTTAATCCCTCATCTTGAGTTTCTGATTTTCCAACTTTAGAAAAGAGCATAATCCTTTAGTTGGATTAATAACTAAATTCAAATTTTCAATTTAGGTTCCTATAAAAGAATTTAACCAACATTTTGAGAAATTTGACTTCATTTCCCCAATTTATTTTCAACACTTAACTTGATGTTTGAGGTTTTGATTTTCCCTGAAGGAAAAGAGCATACTTCTCTAACCAAGTAACAAATTGGAGAGAAATTGTGTTAAGTTCCTAGAATTGTGAAAATAAGTTTATTCGAATGCAAAAGGAAACCTACAAAACCACTTGTTAGTAGTTTCATTTCATCTCCTTATCCAAGGAAGTCTTCGACAGCGTTCTCCAAGAACTCATTAGGCTGCTTAAACAATTAGATTCATCCAAATACATGAAAAGTCATCTGATTAGTCATCAAATTCATCAATTATACAAGTAAAATAACCACATGTGATCCAAGACTTTACCAAATGCAATCTTCTTTCCTAAATGCGATCTAGGAATTGCAAAATATGAGTAAAGATCCTAAATGCTATCATTTACCCTAAATGTGATGTGGAATTTACCAAATGTGAGCCTTCACCAGATGCGATACAGGATTTACTGGATGGTATTTCAAATTTCCTGGATGCGATATTCTTCTCCAGATGTGATCTTATGCTCCCAAATACGAATATGCCTAAAGAACACAAACAAAAAGGTCAAGAATTAGCTCAAAATTGGATAAAAATCTAGGGTCAAGCCCCACGGTGGGTGCTAAAAATGTGTGTGCAAATTATGTACCTACAAGATGCAAAACAACACTTCAATATGTCATTGCATCAATGGTTAGAAATATGGAAATCAATTGCAAAGCATAAGAAAACCATGGAAATCAACATATTGCTTCATATCTAGAAAGAGTATGATTTAAGCTATAAGTTTGCCTTCATATTATACATTAAATCAGTGATATATTAAGTCCTAGAATGGAAGATTCATTAATAAATTGAAGCTATACACCATGAAATTGATGATATAAATGATGCAAGTATTCATTAAAGAATAAATGGAAGATTTATCTAATTAGCTATTGAAATCGTGAAATCAAAATGACAGCATAAGTGTGCATTCAAAATTATAAAATTATGGACCTATTGAGCTCAAAATTCAATCCTTTTATAGAAGAATTTGAGAAATGAGTGGTTGAGATCAACTTGTGAGGAGAGGTGAGGATTGAATCTTTGGTGATCCATGTGAGTGAACTCTCATTGGTTCATGGATTGACTTTCCATGTGTAAGGGATGAGTTATATTTAGAGAGTTTATTAATTCCCTTTTAATTAATTATTGTAGCCAAGGATTTAATTGGGTGTATTTGATTTAAATAGGCCAAGGTAATTAATGTGAGTTGGTGATGAAATCACTTTTATTTTAGGAGACTATTTTGATTTTTGATTAATTATGCCAATAATTGAATAGTTGGATTGACATAATTGAGAGTATGATCATCTTTAGGGAAAATAGGGTCTCTAGTTAGAGTATACCAAATTAGGGTGGTTACAAGAGGATACTAAGATTCAAAAAGATCATGAGGTAAATTGGCATCTTTCCAATGACTTAATATTTAAGGAATATTCTATGTTATCAAATTTAATAAGGGAGTCGGACATGCTTCTTTTCTCTGGTGATGGCTTTTGGCCAAATTCAATTATAATGAAAACACAAAATGAGGCTATTGAGGTGGTAAACCCTAGCTTCCATACTCCCATACAGTTAATGATGGGACCATATCAAAGGGAAAGTAAGAGAGGGTTGGAAACATGATCTGTGGAGGAGCAATCCTTAACTCTTCACGGGAGATTTCAAAACCTAGAAGTAGAAGTGACTGACTATCCCTAGTCAATAGGAAAGGAAAATGATAACAATATTTTTATTGAATTAAATGATAATAGATGATGGATTCAAAGACATTCAAATATCTCCTATTCAGAATTTAGAAATCTCTTTTGAGAATATAAAAGATAACAATGGCAAGATGGAGGATTTAGACTCTGATTATTTATCATAGTATGATAAGGATGAGGAGGATGATTTTGGAATTTTTGATACCCCAAATGTAATGGAATTCAGGAAAATATAACAATATCCATATACAAAAACTAAACCCACTCTATGAGAAAAGTGCAGAAGATGTGCTAAAACAAATAAGATGAAGCTTGCCATAGTTGGTAATGCAACAAACCAGTGAAAATTGTTGAGATCGGGGATGGGTTATGCCCCTCCCCGGAAGCCATGAAAAACTTATCATAGAATAGGGTCTGCAATGCCTCTAACAAGATTTTATTTATCAAGAGAGGTTTTTATCAGGTGAAACCAGATCTTATTTTTCCACGGGAAACAAAATTGAGTGGAAGTGATGTGACTAGTTTTCAAAATAGGTTTGCTAGATCAAAAGGTTGTTTCTCTGAAGTTGTTTGTGCTTCAGGGGGGATTGGTGTGTTATGGTTAGAATCTACTATGGAAGTGATTATGATGGGTCACAATAGGTTCTATCATTGGGTTGAATTTAGATCAAAATAGTTATTGGCCAGCTTTCATGCCTTTAACATATATGACCCGAATAGTCCTAGTCAAAACAAAAAATTTTGGCAAGAACTCTCTAATAGCTTAAATTGGCACCCCAAATATATTTTTATACTAGGGGGTGAATTTAATGCATTCATTAACCCTGCAGAGAAAATGGGAGGGAAAGGTTGGACATGTCAGAGTCATAAAGAATTTTTAGAGTTTATAATTAAAAATGGATTGATAGACCTGGACCTAAGGAATGGATAGTTTACTTAGACTAATAGAAGGAGTGGGTTCCTTAATATAGTTGAGAAGCTGGATGGATTCCTCCTGGTGGGAAACTGGGCAGCCACTAGTTGGAATTGCAATGCTGAAATATTACCTATCTCTGGTTCATATCATTATCCAATCAGTTTGAGGATTCAAGATGAGACTGCCCTAGATAGAGCACCTTTCAAATTTGAATATATGTGGCTTAGACATGAAAATTTAGAGGACCAAATCTTAGAATGGTGGACAAAGGCCCCCTCCAGAAAAGGTAATAAAGATTTTATTTTCTTAAAAAATTTGAAATTTGTAAAAGAACAACTTAAAGTTTGGAACACGAAAATCTTTAAGAACATTGTTTTAGAAAAATTAAATATTGAAAAGGATTTGGAATCATTGCACTCCCAATTTATGGAATGGGGAATGGGAGAAATGGATTTCCAAGTGGAAAATAGACTCAACAAGTTATATGAGGAAGTTTTAGCAAGAGAAGAAACCTTTTGGAGACAATAATCTAGGGAGATTTGGCATAATGAAGGGGATAGAAACACTACTTTTTTCAACAACTCGGTTAAAGTTAGAAGATCCCAGAACACGATTTTCTCAATTCAGAATGCTGAAGGAGTTTTATTACAAGACCTAGAAGAGATTAACTAGGAGGTAATTATTCATTTTAGAAACTATTTTTGGGAAGACCACATTGCTCCAAGATCATATCTAGATATTTTGAATGTGAACCCGGCTTGTGTTACTGAAATGTAGAATAATATGCTAAAGAAACCCACTTCTCTGGAAGAAATAAAATTTGTTGTTTTTTTTATCTAGGAGCTGAGAAAGCTCCAGGACCAGATGGATTCCTAGAAATTTTCTACCAGAAGTTTTGGGATATGTTAGGAAATGAAATCTGGGAAGTGGTTGAAGAATCTAGACGTGGAGGGTTTATGTTCAAAGATTTTAACAACACTTTTATAGCCCTTCTTCCAAAGAAGGAAGAAAGGATTTCTTTTGGATACTTTAGACTCATCTCCCTTTGTAACATTATCTATAAGATAATCTCCAAAGTAATGGCTAATAAATTAAAAGAAATTTTAAGGTCCATCATTTGTATGGAGCAAAGTGGTTTTTCTCCAAATAGATCAATATATGAAGGTAGAATTGTTGCTCATGAGGTTATACATTCTATAAAAATGACCAAAACTAATAAATTGATAATTAAATTGGACATTAGAAAGGCATATGATGAAGTCAAATGTGCTTTCCTCCTAAAGGTATTACAATGCTTTGGTTTCTACAAGGAATGGGTGTAATGGGTGGAAAGTTGCATAAGCACCCCAAGATTTTTAGTTATTGTAAATGGTAGCCCTCAAGGATTTTTTGAGTCAAATAAAGGCATTAGACAAGGAGATCTTTATCACCATTCCTATTTATCATCATGGAAGAGGCCCTAGGTAGACTTATCAACCTCATAAGATAAGAAGGACAATGGAAAGAGTTTAAGATTGCAAATGGTTTAGAGCCAATTACACATCTTCAATTTGCTAATGACAAAAATTTAATGGGAGAAGCATCTCCAAGGGAGGCCAGAAAAATCAAATAAACCTTAGATACTTACAAAAAAAATTCAGGGAAGTGTATAAATTGGCATAAATCAGATGTGTACATTTTCAATACTAGCCTAAAGAAATAAAGGGAGCTTTGTAGAATTCTGGGCATTAGGGTTGGTAGATTACCGATAAAATACTTAGGTATCCCACTTTTTGGTGGGGAATCCAAGGCCATTTTATGGAAAGATCTTGTAGATAAATGCTTTAAGAGAATGGAAGGATGGAAAATTAAATAGCTTACATCATTTGGAAGGATTCTATTTTTAAAATCAGTAATCTCAGCTATCCCTGTTTTCTCATTGATGTGCTTGAAGATTCCAAAAAAATTTATACACATAGTAGAACATAGAATGAGGAAATTTCTATGAAATGGAAATAGTGAAGAAGATAAACAGTCTTTGGTGGCCTAGAATAAGATTTGCAAATCCAAGGACCAAGGTGGGGTGGGTCTAAGGGATTGGACTCTAATGGATGAAGCACTAGGAGCCAAATTAGTTTGGAGTATCTATCAAGATATTGATTTACTATGGGTTAAGGTTGTTAAGGCAAAATATCTAGATAATATGGAGAATGATAGAGTTTTAACTACTCAAAAAACTCCAAAAGAATATGCAATATGGAATTTTATAATTAAATGTAGACTAGTCATTACCCAACATATTTCTTAGCAAATTGGAAATGGACAAAAAGCCAAATTTTAGGATAAATCTTGGAATGGTTACCCGATTCTTTCATCCAACCTTGATCATCATGATTTGAGGAATTTATTCTTACATAGCTGGGGGAACACTTATGTGATTATGTGGGATTAAAATTGGGACCACTCAGACAAGAATGGGGTTGGAAGAGTATTGAGAATCTAAATATTAGTGCTCAACAAAAATTAGTTATGCAAGGAATTTTTCAGCAAAGGAGCATTCTTATAAAACAACAAGAGGATAAGGTGATCTGGTGTGAAACTAAAAGTGACAAGTATTTAGTTAAAGTTGGGTATCAAATTTTGGAGAGATTTGCATGTTGGCAAGTGGTTCATTCAAGAGTATTTTGGAACACTTTAGGGTTTTCATATATGGAAACACATCTGGTATGGATGATCGCTTGGTGTAAAACATAGTTTTGGAGTTATAGCTTGCAAAATGACTAAGTCCAGAAAGTAGAATTACAGAGTATAGCAGTGTAATTTTGGTCAGCGAGCATAATATATGGTGAATGAAGACATGCGATCTTAAGAGAAGCTATTTCAAGATTTATATGACTTTCATTTAACATCGCTTGTTATTTGGTGTTGATCGCACTAAGTTTCAGTATGTTGAATACATACGAAGATAGAGCAACAATGATATAAGGCAGATGAAAGGTTGTAATTATTGAGGGAGTATAATGTGGAATCCAAGCATGCTATGTTGGATTTGGATTGAGGATTACCTATGTTTTGATAGTATATGATTGGTGAATTGGTATTTACTTTTTGTATAAGTGTTAACTCTATTTCACGATGCATTCAAAGGTGAATAGACATATAATGATGTATATATAGGAATAGCTTTTTGAGAAGTGAAGTATGTATGTGATGGAATGTATGGATGCAAATAGATGAATGCATTGTGATGTCAAAATTAGATAGATGGTGATGTGAGCTACAACTGGAACTACCTAAGCATAGAAGATGCTTATATTGTTCATTTATGATAAATCATTGTAATAGAATCATATTTCTGATTGTATGAGTAGTGAGATCAGTAAACCTTTAACAAGGTTATGTATTCCTCTAACAAGGAAATGTGCTAATGTAATAATCATCTCCTAATAGGGCTAGGTCTCCTAACATGAAATAATACTTTTAGTACATATTTGTGGGTACCATGCCCATCGGGTTTTTCCCTTGGCCAGTGTCTCCTCGTCAAAAAATTCTTGTTGTTATGAGTTGTTTGTTTTATGTTTATGTTCTTTTCATTTCATCAATTATCTGGTTAAGTTGGAATTTATTAAGTTTAAGTTCAAAGTGTTGTAATACTAATTCACCCCCCCCACTCTCAGTATTACTTAATCCTAACAATTGTATCAGAGCTATTGGCCCTTGGAGAGAAAGTCTAATAGCTTAAGGGAGATCAAGATGGATTCTGAAGGTTTGGAAGGAAACTTTGAAGCAACACTTGAAGACCTTGATAAGGCTAAAGAAAAGAATGGTGAATTGAAATTAAAATTGAGAAGAGTAGAAGATTTAATTAAGAAACTGAAGTAACAACTTGAACTATACAGTAGTCGGAGACAAGATATTATGGATAAGATAAAAGAGGATTCAGAAAATGATACTTCAGATCAGATAAAGAAGCTTGAACAAGAGAAAGATTCTTTGAAGCTTGATCATGAAACTACTTCCCTTCAGATGGATAAAGAGATTCAACAGAAAAGGATGATAGAAACAAAATCGAAGAAACCTTAAAAGATGCAAATATTCAGATGGGACAAATGAAGACTGAACTTGATCACTACAAGAACAAATATCTGGAATTAGAGAAATATAATCAGATCATTAAGGGGGGATTTTTTGAGGCCAAGAAACATATTGAAAAACTTCATATGAGTAGTCATAAGATTGATGAGCAAAGAGATAGATAGAAACTTATAGGAGACATGACTGGAGTTGGCTTTGATGAGTTGAACGTTCAAAGACTCACGAAGAAAATACTGAAGCAAAGACTAATGAAGAAATACCTACTCTTGAAGAACCTAAAGAAAAGATCAGACATTTCAAAGGTATATTTTTGGATGCAACAAGATTGGACACATGAAGAGAGACTATAGATGTAAAGATCCTTACAAACCATTTACTAGATATTTTTTTAATTGTTTGGCATATGGACACAAAAAGGCAGAATGCAGGAAGCCTGATCAATCAAGAATCAAGAAAGATTACAATAGGGAAGGAACAATAGAGCTAAGTCACATGTTACAATTGCAATAAATTTGGGCACATCACAAAGTATTGTAAGTTGCAGGTAAGTTAGAACAGATCACCTCCTACATGCTACATATGTCACAATTTGGGAATAATAATGAGGTTTTGTAGGTACAATAGAACTGAGAACAGAAGTGGTCCTCCACCTATTGATACAAAGAAGAGTAATGGTGGTGTTAAGAGTATTACAGAAGAATTTAACAATCATTTGAGGAAACCAGAAGATGTAAATAGTGGTAAGGTGTGGAAGGCAAAGGAATCAAGTGAGGTAATGGTTCAGGAAGAGTCAGTAGATGCTACTGAGTCTTCGTCTAATGCAAAAATTTCTACATCAACCTATATGGCCAAGCATAACCTTAGGGGAGAATTGGAAAGAAATATCATAAATATATCCAGCCCCTGATTTTGAGGAGTAATCTCTTGCGATCTTAGGGAGAGTATGTGGAGATATTATGGAACTTATATCTATGATCGCATAAATTTACAATTTATATCTTGTGATCGCCATATTGTTAATCAACTGGATTATGTGTAGAGATAAGTTTATTGGGAAATGTGTCATTTCTTTACACAATGAAGTATAAGGTCAATCAAAATAACTTTTCTAAACATAATTCGAAGAACAAAGCCTAAGGAGAATAGGGATTTGAGCTGAGAAAAGAAAAGAAAGAAGGTTGTTGAGCATTTGATCAAAGCAGAAATTTATAGAATCGGCAGATAAAAGGTATTTAGATCATTTGTGAAGATTTGGTTATGGATACTCCGTTGTTTTTTTATGTTGACGAAAGGCCTTGGTACAAATTCAAGAAACATCCATTCAAATAAATTGAAGATAATCTAGAAGGTGCATTTTCCCAAACATCCTACGACATTCTACATGTCGAAGACATTAGGGCTTACCTTCATTGTAAGTATGAGTCTTTGGGAGACTTTGAGATCTATAAAGAGATGAAGGACATGATTGGAGAAGATGGTAAGATGAAAGCAGAGTTCGCACATCTTGAGAACCCTAGCATAATGTGAATGATTGAAATCTACAAATTTAACAAAGAGGAATAGATTAAGATCATTCTAAGCAGGGTTCATGACCAATTCATTTATCTTGGAGATCAGCTAGTGAATATTTGCAGTGACTTAATTCATGGTATAAAAGGTTTGGATAACTCTAGTGTTATCCCTGTCATGGAGAAGAACACAAAGAAATAGGTGGAAAACCTAACACATTCACGATGGGATAAGAGAACGATGACCATTAATGACATATTTCAGCAACATGATAGATTGGTTTCAATAATTCTTGGATATAAACTACATTACAGTATCCAACCCAACTCAGTATCCACAAGAGTGATTATGATGCCATGTAGAATGGTGAAAGAAAATCTTAAGTATAACCTTTGCAAAATACTTGCACAACAGTTCTTGGAGAATGTGAAGCAAATTAAGAAGGATAAGTCAGGGGAATTTAGGTTTGGGTCTCTATTGATACACATGTATATTCATATTGTACATAGTTTTCGTGGTATGCACCCTAGAGCTTGAAGGACAGCAAACCCACTGGATTTTAGATCACACATAGCTATAGAAGACAAAATAGTACATGGTTTTATGGTGAATTATTTGGGATGATCAAAATCTTGTAGATACAAATGAAGGAAAGAATGAGGATCCCTCAGGCATTGGTATAAAAATACAAGGATACAATCTAAATAATAATTAAAATTTATTGTGTTTTCTTTGAGGTAGTACAACCTAGGATGAAGTGGTGTTATCCTTTGGGATATGAAGTCATCTCCAAGGTCTTGACAATGCAAGTAGAACTATAATATCCTCAGAAATTGATCCATCCAAAGAAAGTAGGGGCACCTATGAAGAGAAGTCTGCAAAGATAAGGGAAGAACAAACTCAAGTTGCAATGAAGATAAAAGTATAAAACGTTGTAGATGATCTAGCAGCCAAGGTTGGTATAACAAAGGAGGAGATGACAGACGTAAGAAATAAGATGATAGAATGTGCTTCTTGATTGCAGAGCACTACTCTTGCATCCCTTCGACCTCCAAATGTCGAGAAGGTTATCAGTCCACTTTCTATTGTGAATGATGTACAAGAAACCACACCTACACAACCAAAGAGACCATCACAGGAAGAGAAACTCAAGGAATTGCCTAGAAGGAACACAATTCCACCAAACATGACTCTCCACTAAAGAGATAGAGAACAGAAGTTGAAAAGAAGAAGGGAGAAGAGAAGAAAGTTTAAGAGAAGAACACTAATGTAAAACAACTCTAGAAGCCTAACATAAAGATACTAGCAAAGACGATAATTGAGCGGGGCAAGATTGTCTCATTGATTAGATACTATGAGAGGTATGATGCATCTGATAAACTTTTGATTGAGGACATGGTCATAAATCATTTGCTTTCTTTTAAGAAGAACTTGTTAGAAATTGAAGGCAGTATACTAGAGGAACTTTATGAGAAATTAGAAATAAGGAAACAGTTAGCACAAATAGAAGATGAAGCAATCAGAGTACAAGTAGTTGAAGATATATTACCTATTGTTTGTGTCAAGAAAATGGAAAAGATATTAAATTCTTTGAAACCTTTGTTGAGAACCAAGTCAAGATTGGTGAAGATAATGGGGAGAAAGTATGATGAAGTTATTGAGGAAACACAGAAGGTAGTTGATAAGGTTTTAATGGGAACTAAACCTAAGAATTCCTCACCTCCCAAGGCTACTAAGCCTAAAATTCTAAAAGGTGAGTCATCAAGAATAGCTGATGTAAACCTTGATACATCAAAGGATGAAGACAATAGCCATTTTGTCAGTATTGGAAAGAAACCAGAGTTATTTATTTCTAGTGTGTCTATGTCTTTGGACACTTTGTAGGATGTTAGTGATCTTTTTGAGAAGAATACTGACATTGATGAAGGAAGCATTGACCTAACATTGGCAGAGAAAGAAGAGAAGAAAGTGAGAGAATATGAAGTAACAAAGGAAGCAGTAAATAAAGTTGAAGTGAAACAAGAAACTCATGCATCTATTTCTTCATCTTTATTATTGGAAAGTGGAGATAGAACTCTGAGCATTGATTTTGAGAGTATGGATGAGGATGAGTTGATGAAGCTATCCTTCATCGCATTTTCAAAAGTGAAAGAGAGATCTGAGCACAAAGGTGAGAAGAAGTCAAGGGTAATGGAAAGAGCATTGATACTGTCAACAAACTCCTGCCTTTACCTCCTTCTTTCTAATCAAAGGAAAATACAGAGAATTTGAACAAAGTATTAGATGACTTTGACAGTCACTATTGTTAGAATAACTAAGAGGGGGGGGTGAATCAGTGGCCTAAAAAATATTCTAATAAATTAACCCAAAAACTTATTAGCATAATTATAAGCCTCTAGTTATCTTCAGTCCTACAAAATGTATTCCTTAAAACAATCTCATCAAATAAATACTACTCGGAGTTCATTGTTAAACCTTATTCTTAATCTTTACCGAATAGTAGTCTATCATTTACCGAAATACAGTAAATAACTTAGTGTTTACCGATCAATCATGTTTTAGTAATGTGTAAAGAAAAACATTAAAGCAATGACTCATAAACACATTTGACACATGGATTTTTAACGTGGAAACCGTGTTAAGGGAAAAACCACTTGGGACTGGTAACCCAAAATTTTCACTCTTCTGAAGTGAGCTCGGTGAAGAGCCAACCCTATTAAATGTTACAAACACACTATTAAGTGCAACCTTGTTAGAGGATTTATCACTAAGAGTTAATCACATGATATCTAGCATTTCACTATGTTATCTTCATGAATTAACCTTTTGATACTCCTTGGGATGTATCTCAATATATAAAGGATTGTTAGATCTTGCTCAGTTAAGAGACTTTCTAAATCAATGGTTAAACTAAACCAGTATATGATCTGTTAATATAAATAACTTAGACTTACAGATGATTAGATATATTGTAAGCTCATAATACCTTTTTGATCAATGTTTCCTTTCAATACATTTGCTCCACTTCTTTCTGCTCTGTGATGTTGTGTTTCTCTATTTCTCGATGTCCGCAAAAATCTTTAGCTCTGTTCTTTAGCTTGATTGATCAGGATTGTATGAAGACTTCTTTCTTCATCAGTTTCTCTTCACCATCTTCTTCTCTTTTCACCCCCTAATTCACAATGAATTAGCTTATCTCTTTATAGACATAATTTCACCATTTCTAAGTCCTTGACTTTATTGTTCTTGGTATGATCCACAATTCTTGCCTTTCTTGCTTTAAATCTTTACTCCAGTTTTATCCCACAGATTTCTTTTAGACAAATGGAATAAAATAGCTTAAAACTCTCGCTTATCTCTGGATTTTAACTTGTCAATGAAAACAATGTTATCAACCAGTTAACTCCATATTTAGCTCATGCCAGCTAAGCCTTTTGGGTGCCAGCAAGAAGTTGAGTCCACTTTTTGGGCAAAAAGTGGAAGTGTTTTTCCTATTTTTCAAATTTCTGTCAATTGATGTCAAAATTTGAGGCACTTAGAGATTGAATTTCAGAAAAATCCACTAATTTAAAATGTAGTTCTCAGAGTCTAGTTTTCAAATATGTAATTGTTTTGAATACCCACATGGTAAAAAATACATTTTAGTAGGCATTTTAAAAAAACCCCTTTTTCAAATGCTTATTTCAGGACCATACCACACACGTGTACGACCACCCTATTTTGAAGTAAATAAATGAATTTTTGTAAATGCTTCTGGGGAAAGGTACCTAAAACATCAAAGATTGATGAGAATATTTTTGCTTTTTTTTGTTGTATTTTTTTTTATTAATTTTAAATTGACTCTAAAGTACATTTTTGAAACCTCTAGTGTACGGCCACCATAATTTGATGAAAATTTCACTTTTTTGAAATTTTTTAATTTATTTTGAGGGAAATTCTATATAGATTGATGTCATATAGTTCATTTTTCTAAAAACATAAAATCAAAAAAGTTATTAAAATTCTAGTTAACCTTACTATTTCAACTTTAGGTACCACTTTGGCATAAAAAAATATTTCAAAAATACTAAAATTAGTCATATCACTACAAAATTTATATTTTTATAATCTATACAATATGAATTGAAATGGGTTTTCATTTCGTCAAAAAATTCATTCGGGAAGACCTCTAAAAAATAATGACAAAACGCAAATTTTATATATCAATGCCTTAGCCATATTTTTTCAAAGTCAAGCACAGGCTTGGTGGGACCAAGCCTATCGCAAACCAAAAACTAGGGTCAAGGCACAGTTCCCGCTCCTAATTTTTAGAAACGGGCACCCATTTTTTGAAATTTAAAAAATGGGTGCCCATTTTGTTTTGGACCGTTGAAACATAAACGGGCACCCGTTTCTATTTAAATAACAGGTGTCCATTTATGAAAGAGTCGTTGGAGACAACAAATAGACTGTGGACCTGATCTCAATGATTTTCGAGTATTCAATCATTTCTATGACATATTGATACATCAGAAAGAATATTTTAACCTACATTCTCTTTTTTTGTCTTGTTCTGGATTTGACCAGAATGGGATTAATTTGAATTCAAATTTTGGTGCAAACATGGGATCAAAGAAATGTAGAAAGAGGCAAAGAAAGGTTCTGACAACTGATGAGGTTGTAGAAAATAGAGAGAAGGAGACAAAATGACAACGAGAAAGAAGAGCAAGAATTCAAAATGTGAAAAATCCTAGAGCATCGAGTTCAACAATCATTTCAGAAGAGGAGAAGAATGAGGACACCATGATGGATGCAAACGTTGAAGAAGAAAATACAATAGGAAAAAATTTAGGTGCATTTTCTAATCAAGTGTTGGATACAGGTATCTCTTCCCAGCCAAATGAAACTTATTCTTATAAAGATCTTGATCTTTTTGTATTAGCAGGTTACTCTTTAAATCATTTAGATTTTCTTCCTGAAAATAGATTAAAGGATTATATTGCACATCAAACACCACAAATTAGTAATGTTAATCATAATGATAAAAGAACTAAATGTCAAACCCCAATTGAAAGTGAAATTCAAACCCCAATTGAAATTGACAATCAAATGACAATTGACATAAATAATGTGGATGTAGACATAAAAACACCAATTGAGAAAGAAACCCCCAAAAATGATAATGAAATGAATGAACAATTTCAAATTAAAAGTGATGTGATAGACAATCTGCATGGTTTGGTTTCATGGAGACAGATTAGGACAAACGTGAGTAAATTGTTTAGAGAATTTTTTTATAATAAGAAATTTGGGCTTTAATGTCAATTAATGTTACAACTAATTAAAATGACTAAAATGTGAAAAGTGATGAAGAGGTTAGGCATTTATGTGAAATCTAAGAAGAAGGATGAGTCTCTAAAACAATTTGTATCAACTTTTGCTAGAGTCTTTGACACAATCGGAAAGAAAAGTCATTCTAAAGATAGAAATGCGGCATGATGAGCAATAACAATAGCTTTAGTAAACAAAACTACTTGTGATAAAAGAATTATGACAAACATAAGTGGATATCTTAATATTCATCGTAAAACTTTAGCAAGAGCTGTAAAGTGAAGAGTTAACTTTGAAAGTGATCTGGTAAACCATTTGTGGAGCTTTAGTGGCAGACTACCGAGGTCTGACATGAAACTTACTGGTGAAGTCAAAACTTTGATTGAAAATTTTTGGCACAATAATGCAAGAGTATCACCTAATGCTAGAGATGTTCTTAAATTAAGAGTCAGCTCAAAAATTTGTGTTCCACATCCAAAACATCTTTTGGATATGACTCAAACTGAATTGTATAAAAAATTTGTGGATGCTAAGGTGTTAACTATTTCTATTAGTCAAAGATCTTTTGAAAAATGTAAACCATGGTTTGTAAGGATTAACAAGGAAAGAGTAATGTGTTGTTGCAAAATTCACGTTCAATTTCATTATCATTATGATGTATTTTGATCTATACATTCTACCATGCATACTAATGAAATGTTGCAAGAATGTGGTATAAATATACCACCTCAAACTGTAAAAGAATTTATATCAGGTTTGTTTTGTAACCCACCTAATGAGCATTTTTTTTCTTTTGAATGCATGTGTTTCTGGTGTATGTGATGTATGTGGCAATCTTGAATTTTTAGATGAATGTTTGCATGAAAATATTTCAATTGATTTTGGTCATCAATTAGTTGATGTAAAAAGATTTAAAACTATTGAGTATCCATTGAAGGATGGAAAGGTTGGAAAACGGTGTGAGCTAATTACTGAAAAAGTTAGTGTTCATTCATTTATGAAAGAATTCAAGATTAAGGTTGTACCTAAATATGTGAAACACTCCCAAAATGTTAGATGGCTTGATGGACAATTTCGCATATGCAAGAATACATTTCCAGTTGGTAGTATACTTTCAGTCATTGACTTTGCAGAGAACTACACACTTGCACCACAAGATGAGATCCAATCATAATATTATAATTCAGTGCAAGTAACAATGTTTGTTCATATTGTCTATAGGCATGCACCTAATAGTACAAAAGATGATCAAAATTTTTTGAGAGAGTATCATTTCTATATGAGTGATAATAAATTACACTCATCAAAGTTTGTCCAATGTTGCTTTAAGATATTTTATGAGAATTTAAGGGAGAGAGAAATTCATATAACACAACATCTAATATGGTTAGATAATTGCACAGGGAAATTTAAGAATGCTAGAATGTTTTATTGGTTGAGTAGGAGACATAAGAAAAGTAATGTCCAACATATTTGGAGTTTTCTTTAGGTTGGACATGGTAAAAGAGAACATGATGGTGTCGGTGCATGTGTTAAGAGAGCCATGTGTAGAGAGCAACTCAAATTTGAGGAAAATGCAAAATTTAAAGATGCACATGCAATTGTTGAGTGGTGTAAAGCAAGTTTGTCTACAGGATCAAGTCAGAACTCTACAATCAGGTGTTTCTTCTGGCTAGTTGAAGAGAATAATATCCTTTCAAGATATGATTATGATACAATCAGTGGGTGTGCTCAATGGCATTCATTTATGATTTTTAATTCTAACACTTGGACTATGTGGACTAGGGAGCTTCCATGTTTTTGTCAATTTTGTGTTGCAGGTGAATGGGAAGAATGGGAGAATATGGAATGGGTTGAAGAATGGAAACAAAAATTCTTAACACCTAGTGAGCCTCAAGATCAAGATGATATAATAAATGAAGACCTAAATCATGTATTTGCATCAGAAGATTATGATCATGTTTTAGACCTCATAGAACCTAGTAATTGCATTCAATTTATTGTAAAACTTTAAACTATATTATTAATGTATGTCATCTAATTTATTATTGTATTAGAATTATATGTCTAAGAAATTTTATTTGTACATGTACTTAATTTTGTTTTGCAGGACATGTGTATGTTGTTTTTGCACCTGAGGATAATGAAGAGCAGACTGATTATTGGCTAGCTCGATGTGTACAACCTAAGAAAAATTTGATATGTCATGAAGTAGATGATGATGGTTTTGAGTATCCAATTGGGTATGTTTTGGTTGTTGGTACATGGCTACACAAATACCTAACAAGAAGGAATGGTTTGCCATCTTTTCAAGACTACCAATCAGAAAATAAGATTATACATTATTCTCATTTGGTAGTGGCAACAAATATCAAATTGGAAAGATACAAAGGAGACCTGCTAATAAAATATTATGAA
Source organism: Thuja plicata (assembly GCA_018584345.1). NCBI lineage: Eukaryota > Viridiplantae > Streptophyta > Pinopsida > Cupressales > Cupressaceae > Thuja > Thuja plicata. The sequence goes on from MU225313.1 coordinate 310,167, forward strand.
CACTTTCAATGGAAGACCATGAGGAAATCATAGATGCATTGCAGAAAAGAGAGGATGTTGATGGGACATTAGGTTGAATCAAATTTATACATGTAAGTTTTAGTTAATTATTAAATTTTTATATGTAGACATGACTTCTTTCAAGTATCATACATGTAGAGCTAATTACTTTGGTTTTCAGGTGTCAAGTATAACTAGATGTAACATATCAGACAAACTGTGCAATTTACAACTTTTGGCTGATCAAAGTTGTAATACTAGGTAAGTACAATTCATTTATCTAACTTTTGTATCCTATAAATGAATTTTATATTTAAATGCATATTTTCTAACATTTCAACATTCATTTTTATGATGCGGGACCTCTAGAAGAACATGTAGACATGAACTATTTATGAAGTTCAATGTACACTTGTATTCGTCCAAGTTTGGTTTTATAAAATACATGAACTATTTATGAAGTTCAATGTACACTTGTAAATTCGTCCAATTTTGGTTTTATAAAATACATGAGCTCACTTTTCTTCATGTCCAATTTTGCTAATTGCAATTTATATTTAATTTAATTACAATTGAATTTAGTTATTCAAGTATGTAACCATATTTCATAGTTCAAATTAATTTATGTCATGGTTTTAAAAGATAGATGGTATTGTTATAGTTAATCTTCAAGTCAATACTAGTTACATTTATAAATTGTTTCATGCCAATTAAAATCAATTGCTCTTGTCAATTACGTGAAGAAATAACTAATATTAATGATAAGATTATGTAATTGATATTTAATTACAATTGATTACATGTAAACTCACATAAACTCATATATTACATGTAAACTCGCATATATCTAGATTCAAATCACAAGTACAAATAATATGATAACAAGTCCTAATAACATATAATAACAAGTCAATTTAAAACAAGTCCAAATAACATGATATAAATAATACAATAACAAGTCCTGAGATAACACAAGTCAAAATAAAATGATAAAAAGTCATGATACCATGTATAACGTGTGTGTCATCATACAATAACACAGTCTAACTATCATAACAAGGTCTAACATGTGAAAAAAGAGTATAAAATGTCCATCATATATAATATAACACGGTCTAACTCTTCTCGTCTAGCTGATCTGTACTCTTCTTCACTCCACATGAAGGTGACTAGGATGCACCATCATGATGCACCTCGTCCTCCTGTACATTTATAAAATATCACATCAGAAGACCAAGTGTGTTTAATTCAAATGACTTGCATAATTCAGTTAAAAAGTAAAAGTAATATTAATGAACATAATTTAAAATGTTACCCTATGTCCATGTGGTGTAATTCCCTCAGTGGGACAAGGAGGTCCACTCTCACCAACATCAAATGTTGATGCAGTCAAGTCATGTAAAAATAAACAAATTACAAAATTTATCTAATCGAGACCTATAAAAGACAAGTACACAATAGACAATGTAAAATTAATTTTAATCATGACCTCAAAGGAAAATGTTGATGGCTGCATTTGAATCAATCATGTAGCCATGCCAAGATTCATGATAGTATCCACCTGAACAACATATTTAAATCATAAATTGAAAACTTGTACACATAAATAAATTTTGATTTATATTGAACTTGACTATAAATTTATCGAACATAAGCATTTACATTAGATGTCTGATGCATAGCCAATGTCACTGATGAGTTAGGACATAAATGTGATACAACATGAGATAATCCAAAAGCATACAATTGCAAAAAGTATAAACATGAATAAAAGTTGTACATAAACTAGTAAGCATATAAACACTTTAAATTAATGAATGTAAAACATACTACATGCATATGAGGCTGAGTCTTAGTGACCGATGGGGTGGAGCACGAAGAAATGTCGACCTCGGTAGTACATGAAGTACCCTACAAAATTGCAAAAAATATATCAAACACATCATCAATTCAATTTTTAATTGTTTAAAATTTAAATGTACTCATCTATGTATCTAGATGAAAGTGCATACTATGAATGGGTGGCTGGGATCTCGAGGTGTGGAGGTGATATGATGACGGTCACTGAATGACCCCGTGTCAACCCTCCTTTGTTCACCAAAAATCCAAATGTTATAGTTGATATGTGCATAAATATGTAATTTAATATTGTAGTATAAATTAAATAATTAAATTTATCTCTGCAGGCTGATCATCGTCTGCACATACAAAATCAACATATGATGTGATGTCATCTCCAACATCACCTTGTGCGCCAATGTCAACATCACCATGTGTGCCATCGTCAACATCATCATATCTACCATGGGCAGCACTATCACCATCAGGATCACTCTGGGGACACCTACATATATCCCCGTAGCTCGTGCAAATGTGTGTTATGCTAGGGGAAACCCTCGCCTAGGTCATCTGCTCTAACAAATTCCCTGAAAGGGCACTCAATGAACCAAGAGATGAGTGCACTGCTTGATGGTGGATAGGTGCAGGCACTACTGAAGTAGGAAGAGGAAAAAGTTGTTCATTAAGCACACAATTTTGAGTTCTATCACTCAATTTGGCCCCTGGCCTGATCTGTGGCATACCCTGACTGACCCCCTGAAAATCTCTCATATCAAAGTAATTGGGTTTCTTACCCAATTGAAATTCATCCCATAATTTTTTTAAAAATATAATGGGACCTCATGATTAGCATGTGGTGGATGGTCAAATACCACCACCACTCCCATAAATGTGAATCTGTCTATGGGTGCCGACACCATCGAATAGAAATGTGTGGCTTCTTGCCAACTATCTCCTCACCCATTTTAGGATTTACAAAATAAGGTTTCAAATCATTTTTGGTAACTTTTAAATCATTAACCTCTTTATAAGAGAGGTCATTAGCATAAAAGGTACGCATGGAGTCCCTCCATGACTTATAACTATCCAGCTCTGAGTCTAATGATTGTACTGAATCTAAAATTCCTAGCATGTTATCTACAAGGCATAGTAGCTGTGGAGGTGGATGAGGCTCATGTCTAATGGTATTAATGTCATGTGTGATGGCATCTAGATTTCTCCTAATATTCTCCCTCAACTCTATAGGAGTGGTTGGAGGTGGAGGTGGAGGTGGAGGTGCCTGCTGAACTAAAAGCTCGTCAATATCAAAATGATCCATGGGTATATAATCTGCAAATGTATACAAACATGAAAATTGACAATTACTATATAATTTACATTTTACATTACAAAGATCTAATTTAGAATTATAATTAAAAGAAACATTTAATTTAGAAATATAAATTAAAAAAATAAGAGAGAGAGAGAGAGAGAGAGAGAGAGAGAGAGAGAGAGAGAGAGAGAGATCCTATTAGGTCTTATTATGTCTTATTATGTAGGTATTGGTCCTAAGGGTCCTATTACATATTATTAGGTCCTATTGGTCCTAATTGGTCTTAATAGGTCATATTATATCTTATTGTTCCTAAATTAGGTCTTAATAGGTCACGTATTGGTCCTTAGAGAGAGAGAGAGAGATCCTATTTGGTCTTATTATTTCTTATTAGTAGGAATTAGGTATTTTATGTCTTATTAATAATGTTAGGTCAAGGAATAGGTCCTAAGGGTCCTATTACATCTTATTAGGTATTAAGTATGGACTATTATGTCTTATTAGTTCTTATTAGGTCTTAATTGGTCCTAAATTAGGTCTTATTAGTATGTATTAGGTCTTAATAGGTCCTATTGGTCCTAATTGGTCTTAATAGGTCATATTAGGTTTGAATGTTCCTATTAGGTCGTGTGTGTGTGTGTGTGTGTGTGTGTGTGTGTGTGTGTGTGTGTGTGTGAGAGAGAGAG
>MU225313.1:314906-334751 GCA_018584345.1 Thuja plicata
AGTTGTGTCTAGGTTTACATTTGTGTTTTCTACCTAGGGTTTACAATCTTGTTTCAATTGTGTTTAGGTTTAGGTTTTATTTTTCTACCTAGGGTTTCTTGTTTCAGTTGTGGTTAGGTTTAGGTTTTAGTTTTCTACCTAGGATTAAATAAGTTTTGAAAGTTTTATTGTCTTCTACAATAATTTACAAATTAAAATAAAACTAAACATAAAAAATTATTTTAATCCTATTAAAAAAAATGTAAACATTAAACAGTAAACATAATACATTTTTTAACATTAAACTAATTAAAAACAATAATAAATTATAATTTTAATGAAAAAAATAATAAAAAACAACGATATGTACGTGGACTCAAAAAAACAATAGCAAGGGGGTCAATGGTAGCTCTCCAAACACGCATCCGCCTACAGTAAAATGTAATTCTATTTTGCAAGTTGTGAAAATGACTTGCAAAATGGTTTAAAAGAAAAATCAAATACTTTTACAAAATAGGTGCCCATTTTGGTCTGGGCACCCGAACCAAAACAGGTTCCCATTTTGTAAATGGGCGCCCATTTTATATTTATGGCTCGGGCACCCGAAGCATAATGGGCACTCATTTCTAAAAACTTGGGTGCTCGTTTTGGTTTTCCAAGTTTTTTTGGCGCGGACTTCTGTGGAATTGGCACCCAACTTTGTGCATGCACCCTTTTGTCATTTCTAAAATTTAGTTCTTTTCGGTGTTTAACTCTTTGTTAGATTTGGTATTGACTTCTATTATCATCAGGCATCTCTATTTGTCGGGGTTGTCTGTCTGTCAAGGTAACACTATGATTCTACTCGTCGGTAATGCTTGTTGAGGTATCACTGTGACTTCTTTCAGGGTTCTCTATTTGTTAGGGTGCAGTTTCCATTGGTATCTATTGTCACTTAGTGCATACTAAACTTTTATGCATTACTGATAGCATAACCTTTATCTTTCTTGTTCTTTGAAGTCTTTGACACTATGTATATAACCAATCATATTATATCAAGTTGACATCAATGAAAATACATTAACTAATTTAATGTCTTGCATTAACTTTCTACAGCTTGGTGATCATCAACTTAACATCTTCAAACATTCAATCAGTTATGGTTCATCAATCTCTCCCTTCAGCATTTATGGCAACATACTACATTATTACTAATACAATATTAAATATATTAGTTGTAGCTCATCAATCTACCAATCTTATTGTTCTAATACCAATACAAATGTCTGGCTCTTGGTAATCTCTTCTAGCTTAGATTTTTTTCTTCCAGAGTGATTTCTTCAATCTTTATTCCCTTCACTATATATATGTAGCATTTTCTAATTTTGTCTCTCCCTTTGTTGTAGAATCTCTTCTTTTGATGTTGTCTCTCCCTTTGACTATTCCTCTCCTTGATCATCTCTTTTTCCTTTGACAACAATAGATATACTCTCTCCCTTAAGTCATATCTCGCTTAGGATAACTTCTCTCCCTTAGGATAACTTCTCTCCCTTTGATGGATATTTTATATGTATATATAATCTCTCTCCTTTGGATCTTCTCAGGATACTCTCTCCTTTTGACAACAATGCCAAAGTATATCCTTCCTCCTTTTAATAATATACTCCTTGAATTTCCTTATCCATCAGCAATAAAATGACTCTGGTGTTCAGTGCAGATATGTACCTTGCTATGTAGTGATGTATCTTTGGAGTCCATCTCCTTTCTTTCATCAACATGAATGATCTTCTAATTTAGGCTAATACAGCCTCCTAGTTAGCTTACTGATTAATAGACAAGGGTTGGACCCCTAGTCTCTTTCTAAGGTACTCAAATGTATCTTTAGGCAATGGCTTTGCGAATATGTCAGCTAATTGTTCCATGGATTGAACATATTCTAGTATCACCTCTTTCTCTTTCACTTATTCTCTTAAGTAATGATACTTGATAGCAATATGCTTGGTCTTAGCATGCATGATAGGATTCTTAGAAATTTTTATTGCACTGGTATTATCACAATAGATAATCACTGGTTCAAGAATTTTCATATTCATACCTTCCAGTAATTGGTTGATCCATGCAATGTTAGAGCAGTTTGCAGTAGCAACCACATATTTTGCTTCTACAGTAGACTATGATATGCATCCTTGCTTCTTACTTATCCATGTGACAAGTTTGTCACTCATGAAGAATGCTCCTCCAGTTGTGCTCTTCCTGTCATCCAAGTTTCTAGCCCAATCAACATCTATATAGACTTGAAACTCAAATTTGCCTTCTCTTTTATACCATAAGCCATAGTCCTCGATGTTCTTTAGATATTTTAGAATTCTTTTGACAGAAGTCATGTGTGATTCTTTGAGATTAGAAGAGAATCTTGCAACTATTCCAACTGCATGTGCTATATCTGGTCTAGTATGAACAACATACATTAGTTTGTCAATCATTGATCTATATAGGGTCTGATTTACCTCATTTGACTTATCTTCCTTTGTCAACTTATATATGGTTTCCATAGGTGTTCCAACTGGTTTGGAATCTTCCATCTTGAAAAACTTTAGCACTTCCTTGGTGTATTTGGATTGTGTGATGTATATCTCTACATCTTGTTGAAGAATCTGTAGACCAAGAAAGAATTTGATCTCCCCAAACATTGACATCTCAAACTCTTTGCTCATTTCATTAGCAAAAGAGATATATAACATATCATTTCCCCCAAATATGATATAATCAACAAATATTTCAGCAATCAAAATGTTATCATCAGTATCTTCTTTTAAATACAAATTATCATTTTTACTTGTTCTTACAAATCCAATGCTTATGAGATAGGAGTGAAGTCTTTCATACTAGGCTCTTGGTGCTTGTTTCAATCCATACAAGGCTTTGTGTAGTCTAAAAACCATTTTTCTCTTATTAGGATCAACAAACCCTTCTGGTTTTTCAATGTATACCTCTTCTTCTAGTATTCGATTTAGGAATGCAGATTTGACATCCATTTGGTATACCTTGAATCCTTTGAATGCATCATAAGAAAGTAGGATTCTTACTCCTTATAGTCTAGAAATGGGTGAAAATATTTCTCCATAGTCAATACCTTCTTCTTGTGCATATCCCTTGCATACTAATCTTGCTTTGTTTCTTGTGACTTCTCCATTCTCATTCAGCTTGTTTATGAATATCCATTTGGTACCAATGACATTCTTGTCATCTGGTCTAGGTACTAATATCCATATTATGTTCTTCTTAATTTGTTCTATCGCTTCATTCATAGCACTGGCTGGTGTAGGATAACCCTAGTTAACATAATTTTTTATTTGGTACTTATGGTTTCCTTCAAGGTCCTAGTTGCCTTTAGATCAGGTTAGTCTCCTAGGTTTCATTTTGGACATCTTTTGTAAAACCTAGTTCCAAGATTAGCATTTTATAAGCGCTTGGTCAACTATTGGTCAAATATTGTCCAAAACCTAAATAATAGGTTATTTTCATTTTTTTCATGTTTTGATCCATTAGGGATCATAAACTATAGGTGTGGACCAAATTTGGTTACTTAAAATGCAAAATTGCTCAAAAAGTTGTCAAGCAACTTTGACAACTTTTGTCAAAAAGTGTAAAAACCATTCCCAAATGGCTATTTAGTTTGAAAATTGGATGTAACCATTGGGAATTCCTAAAAAATCCATTATAGGTGGGTGCTAGGACAACTTGATGTAAATTTTGGCATTCAATTAATAAAACAACCATTTTTCCTGCATTTTTGAGAAATAATCAGTTTGTACGGATAGGTACAGAAGCATTTGAAGGAAAGGAAAAAAGATTAAGGTAGCCCCATGAATTATCTTCCATTTTCACTTGGTCTCATGGTCTAATCTCCTTCCCATCAAAATTTATCTCATTTTTACTTCCCCTTCCTATTTTATAGGCCCTAAATCAGGGTTTCATCTAAATTGTGTATATTTCTATTTTCCACCATGGGAATCTAATGGCCCTTGGTGGAAATCATGTTTTAATTATGGTCTTTAATATTATTCAGGTTGGGTTGGTCAAAGTTTAGGGAGATGGGTTTTCCATGATGCCCTAGGTGTACATGTCCATGTGTGGACCAATCGGTGAATTAGGACAATCCACATAACTTTTGATTGGGAATTCATCAAGACCTCAGAATTGGTGTACAGATCCCTTATGCATGCTCTCACATGATCCAGGTATTGGATCGTACTCTTGTTGCAATAAAGTAATACTTGTAGTGTAAGTGTAGGCCTAATTAGGCCTAATTGCCTTATAAAAGTTAGTTGTCATTTTGTCTTCCTTCCACTTCCATGTTTTGGTGCTTAAGTCTAATCCCTTTGGCCATAAAGGGTATATGAATCCATATTTTGTTTAGGGGGTTATGTGGAGAAATTTCAAACTAAGTCTAATTTCCTAACTAAAAAGGCTACAAGCCTAGGAAAGGCTTAACATAGAAACCATGGTCAAATCATTGTACCTCATGGTTATGAACATTTAATCCTTGTCTTAGGGATCTAAATAGACCACATCCATGAGTATAGGTCACCCCTGGTCCTAGGAGTCATTTTATGGGGTATTGTTGATAATTTGGTATAAGTGCACAATAGCCAACCATTTGGAATTGGTGTTCTAGACTTGGTGGAACCTAGTGAGTAGGTTTCCCTATGGGTAGTAGGTTGTGATAACCTAGATACAAGTCATTTTTGCACTTGTGATAAGTTTAGAGAACTTTTGCCTCTTGGAGTTGGGGTATTGAAGGATACATTATCCTTTTGAGTCCTTTTGAGGCTTCTAGTTGTCCACACTGCATCAAGTGGTATCAGAGCTATGTCTGCTCTTGAGGATGAAGAAATCCCTTCAAGGGTCACAAACATGGAACTTTCAAGGATAGTGAGAGAAAAGAAGGCATCAAATGCAACCTTGACTAGGAGGCTTCAAGAATTGGAGAACAAGGTAGAGAGGGGAAGAGAAGACATGTCTAGTGGTGAAGAAGGGAGTAAAGAGGAAGATGACACCCCTGATCAGGATGTGAACATCCCTACAGACCATAGACCCCTCCTAGATGCCTTAAAATCTATGGGGAAAAGAACCATGGAGGAGAAGTTGGATTTACTAACTTTCAATGGAAACATGAATGCAGATTTGGCCTTGGACTGGATTGAGGCCTTGACAAGCTTCTTTGAATGTGAAGACATTCCTGAGAAGAAAAGAGTAAAGATGGCAAGATCCAAGTTGAAGGGAGTAGCCCTAACTTGGTGGAACTTCATCCAAATAGAGAGGGTGAAGAATAGGAGAAGTATGATTACTTCATGGACCAAGATGATAGCATTGATCAAAGAAACATATGTGCCTAAGGATTATAGGGTACAATCCCATAGAAGGAAGAAAAATCTAAAGAAAAAAGACATGGATGTAGGCTCATACACCAAGGAGTTCCTAAAAATATGCATGAAGACTAATGCAGCAGAGGATGAGGAATAAAAGCTAGCAAGGTACATGAATGGTCTTAAAGTATCCATTCAAGAATAACTTAGCCTACACTGCCCTACATCAGTAAACAAATGTTATCAAATGGAAATCAAGGTAGAGGAGAAGTGGAAAAGAAAACAATATTTTGGCAACGGAAAGAGCAATGATGGTGGAAAGAATTTTAGAGGAAGAGGTACCTCTTGGAATAGAGGACAATACAGTGGCAATAGCAAAACCCCTGACTAAGGCCAAGGGGACAAGGAACAAGGTGATTCAAATTTCAAAGGAAACTACAAAGGAAGAAGGCCCTTCAATATAGGGAGAACAAATACGGGAAGAGGAAATGGACCTTAAGGTGTTACTACTACAACCAACTTGGACCCCATGTAGGAAGATGCCCTGAGAAATGGAACAACAATAATCAGGGGGAGAGAAGGACACAACTCATCCAAGAAGACAAACAAGAAGATAATGCCAAATCAAGGGACCTAGAACCAGAGGAAGGAGCATGTCTGATGATGAGGCAAGTATTCTTCAAGTACCACAAAACCAAGAACCACCTAAAAGAAAGAACCTCTTCAGGACAAAGATCAAATGCCATGGAAAGGTATGTAATCTACTGATAGATTCTGGTTCAGCTGAAAATTTAGTCTCTTTAAATGGTTCAAAAACTAAATCTTCATAGGAAGCCACACCCCTTTGCCTACCATGTCTCTTGGCTAACCAAAGGTCGACAAACTTTAGTAACTGAACAAGCATGGGTAGAGCTTTCTATAGCAGAATTCAAGGATAAATTACTTTGTGATGTTGTGGAAATGGATGCTTCCCACATCCTTGTAGGCAGGCCTTGGAAATATGATGTATATGTTGCACATCGTTGTAGGAAGAACACCTACTCCATCACCAAAAATGGGGAAACTTTTACCATGAAGCCCCTGCCTGATATTAAAATAGAGAAAGAACCTATTGTTATTACCTTAGGTGAAAAGGAAATGTTGCAAGTATTGAAGGAACCAGAGACTGAAGCTTTTGTTTTAATCTCTAAGTCCAAGGATAGCATAAGATCTGATGATAAGGATCCCATACCTAATGAAGTTAAAGAACTGTTAAATAAATACAGTGATGTCACTACTAGTGACCTGCCCACAATCCTCCCTCCCTTAATAGATATTAGTCATCAAATAGATCTAATACCTGGTTCCTCCTTGCCTAATAAGGCCCCATATAAGGTGACACCTGCTCAGCATGCAGAGATTACCAAACAAGTAAATGAACTGTTAGAGAAAGGCTTAATTCAGAAAATTCTTAGCCCATGTGCAGTCCCATATGTTCTTGCCCCTAAAAAGGATGGCAAATGGAGATTATGTACAGACAACAAAGCCATCAACAAGATCACTATAAGATACAGGTTCCCTATCCCAAGAATGGAGGATTTTCTTGATCAGTTGTGAAATGCATGTTACTTCACACAAATTGATTTAAAATCAAGATAACACCAAATAAGGATAAAGCCAGAAGATGAATGGAAAACAGCTTTTAAAACAACTGAAGGCCTTTTTGAGTGGTTGGTGATGCCATTTGGGATGAGCAATGCCCCAAGTACATTCATGAAACTCATGAATGAAATCTTTATTGATTTTATTGGAAAATTTGTAGTCGTGTATCTTGATGACATTCTAATATTCAGTCTTAGCAAGGAAAAACATCTTGATCATATTTAACAGTTTTTTAGGAGACTCCATCAGCACAAGTTAGTGATTAACTTGGAAAAGTTCATGTTCATGAAGAAGGAACTTGTGTTCCTAGGGTTTGTCATCTCACAAGGCACCCTAAAAATGGACCCTGAAAAGGTTGAAGCAATTATCAATTGGCCCCCACCAAAGAACCAAGGTGATGTTAGAATTTTTCATGGTCTTGTCACTTTTTATAGAAAGTTTATTAAAAATTTCAGTCATGTTTGTCCACCTATGTTGGACACTATTAAAGGTGGTAAAAAGACTAAGTTTGTATGGAAAAAAGAGGCTAGTGATTCTTTCCAATACCTCAAGAATAGGGTATCCCAATATCCAATCCTAACCCTGCCTGATTTCAACAAAGTGTTTTTTGTGGAGACAGATGCAAGTAATTTGGCAATAGGTGTTGTCCTAAGCCAAGAAGGTAAGGTTGTGGCATTTTTTTCTAAAAAATTGAATGATGCAAAGAAGAAATACTCTACTTATGATTTATATTTATATGCCATGGTTCAAGCACTAAAAAATGGAGACATTACTTACTCCCAAAAGAGTTTATAGTTTTTACTGATAACCATGCATTGATTTTCTTCAATACTCAGGAAAAACTAGGGGTTAGACATGTAAAATGGATGGAACAACTGTAGGCATACACATTCAACATAAAACACAAAAAGGGACTAGAGAAAAAGGTGGTTGATGCACTTACAGAAGGGATGGATTGATTGAATAATTTCAACTTCAGAGTGTGGGCATTGACTCACTCAAACACTTGTATGCAGGAGATCCAGATTTTGGAGAAGCCTTTGAAGTATGCACAAATCCGACAGGCGGGTATCACACTGATTTTTCTAATTTTTTAATTCAAAATGACCTTTTTTTTAAAGGTGCTCAGTTATGCATCCCTAAGTGTTCCATGAGAACAAATATAATCAGATAAAAACATTGTGGTGGCATGGGGGGTCACTTCGGTATAGAAAAGACAACAAACTTGGTAAAGAGAAGTTATTTTTGGCCAAAATTGGCTAAGGATGTAAGGAAATTTGTTGAATCATGTTCCATTTGTCATCAAGAAAAAGGAGTATCCACTAATTAAGGTTTGTATCAGCCTCTACCTATACCCACTAGACCATGGGAGTCCATCTCCATGGATTTTGTAATGGGTTTACCAAGAACAAGACAGGGTTATGACAGCATTTTTGTCATAGTTGACAGGTTTAGTAAAATGGTGCATTTTGTTCCTTGTAAGAGCACAAATGATGCTTCACACATACCACACCTATTCTTCAAAGAAGTGGTTAGAATACATGGACTACCCCAAACAATCATCTCTGACAGAGATGTAAAGTTTCAAGGTCACTTTTGGAGGACACTTTTCAAGAAACTAGGCACAAATCTAACCTACAGTTCAGCATACCACCCAAAAACAAATGGGAAAACAGAGGTGGTAAATAGATCTCTTGGAAATATCTTAAGGTGCCTCACAAAATAGTACACTCAAAGTTGGTATATGATACTTCCCCAAGAAGAATTTGCCTTTAATGACTCCTTGAATAGGTCTACGGGAAAAACACCTTTCCAAACTGTCCGTGGATTACATCCCAAGGGTCCTCTAGACTTGGTAGAGTTACCTTCAGATTTCAGAGTGAGTGCACAAGGTGAAGACCTAGCAAAGCTAATCACCAAAGTTTAGGCAGAAGTGAAAGACACCTTACAGCAGTCCACCATGAAATACAAAGCACATGTAGACAAGAAGAGAAGAGATATGCATTTCAAAATTGGAGATAAGGTATGGGCATACCTAAGGAAGGAGAGGCTCCCCAAAGGCAAATATTCAAAGCTACATATGAAGAAAGTTGGGCCATGTACCATTCTCAACAAGATGGGTGAAAATGCCTATGAAATATCTCTTCATCCTATCTTTTTTATCTCTCCTATTTTTAATGTTTCAGATCTCACCCCTTATAAATGTGTTTCAGATATGAAAAATGTGCTTCAGATATGACAAATGTGCAGGCTCCAAAAAGTGAAGAGGATGGAGGAGACTATGTCACAAATCTTCCACAAAGTAAACCAGTGGAGTTGGAAACCATTATTGAGTCCAAGTTGTTGAAGCAAAAAAGAAAGAAGAAGTATACGCAACACCTGGTCAAGTGGAAATGACTTCCTAACATTGATGTCACCTGGATGACAGAGGAACAAATTAAGCAGCTTGGCATCTTTCTTGATCAGTTAACCTCAAGTGGGAACTTGAGTTCAAAACCTCATGGGGAGTATGGTGCAGGAGCACCCTAGTTAACCTAAGTGTTTATTTGGAACTTATGGTTTCCTTCAAGGTCCTATTGACCTTTAGATTAGGTTAGTCTCCTAGGTTTCATTTTGGACATCTTTTGTAAGACCTAGTCCAAGATGTGCATTTTATAAGCCCTCGGTCAACTATTGGTCAAATATTGTTCAAAAACCAAATAATAGGTTATTTTCATGTTTTGATACATTAGGGATCATAAAATATAGGTGTGGACCAAATTTGGTTACTCAGAATGCAAAATTGCTCAAAAAGTTGTCAAGCAACTTTTGAGCAACTTTGACAACTTTTGTCAAAAAGTGTAAAAACCATTCCCAAACGGCTAGTTGGTTTGAAAAATAGATGTAATAATTGGGAATGCCTAAAAAATCCCTTATAGGTGGGTGGTAGGACAACTTGATGTAAATTTTGGCATTCAATCAATAAAACAACCATTTTTCCTACATTTTTGAGAAACAGTCAATTTGTACAGATAGATACGGAAGCATTTGAAGGAAAGGCTGATAGATTAAGGTATCCCCATTAATTAGCTTCCATTTTCACTTGGTCTCATGGTCTAATATCCTTCCCATTTAAAGTTATCTCATTTTTACTTCCCCTTCCTAGTTTATAGGCCCTAAATCAGGGTTTCATCTGATTTGTGTATATTTCTAGTTTCCACCATGGGAATCTAATGGCCCTTGGTTGAAATCATGATTTATTATGCTCTTTAAGATTATGCAGGTTGGGTTGGTTAAAGTGTAGGGAAATGGGTTTGCCATGATGCCCTAGGTGTACATGTCCATGTGTGCACCAATTAGCAAATTAGGACATTCCACATAACTTTTGATTGGGTATTCATCAAGGCCTAAAAATTGGTGTACACAGCCCTTATCCATGCCCTCACATGATCCATGTGTTGGATCAGACTCTTGTTGCAATAAATTAACACTTGTAGTGTAAGTGCAGACCTAATTAGGCCTAATTGCCTTATCAAAATTAGGTGACATTTTGTCTTCCTTCCAATTCCATGTTTTGGTGCTTAATTCTAATCCCTTTGGCCATAAAGGGTATCTAAATCCATATTCTATTTAGGGGTTTATGTGTATAAATTTCAAACTAAATCCAATTTCCTAACTAAAAAGGCGACAAGCCTAAGAAAGGCTTAACATAGAAACCATGGTCAAATCAGTGTACACGGTGGTTAGGACCATTGAATCCTTGTCTTAGGGACCTAAATAGACCACATACATGATTATAGGTCACCCTTGGTCCTAAGAGTCATTTTATGGGTTATTGTTGATAATTTGGTATAAGTGCACAATAGCCAACCATTTGGAATTGGTGTTCTAGACTTGTTGGAACCTAGTGAGTAGGTTGCCTTGTGGGTAGTAGGTTGTGATAACCTAGATCCAAGTCATTTCTGCACTTTTGATTAGTGTAGAGCACTTTTTCCTCTTGGAGTTGGGGTATTGAAGGATACATTGTCCTTTTGAGTCCTTTTGAGGCTTCTGGTTGTCCACTCTGCATCATTGACCTTTCTTCATTTTCAAGTGTAGTATTAACATATTTAGGCTCAAAATAACAAATTAAACATCTAGTGTTTAGTGACTTGCTTCTTGTTCTCATTCCAGCCTTCTTGTCTCCTATGATCTAGTTCTATGGATGGTGTCTTCTGACATACTTGGAAAGTATCGGTTTAGCTCTTTGTTCATCATCTTGACCTTCATTTTGATCTCCATCGCTTGGAACATCATTTTGAGCATTTTCCTAATTTTTGGTATTTGCAGCCCGATGCTCAAGTGCAATATTTTGTTGCTCAAGAGTGATACTCTATTGCTCGGGTAGAGTGTTAAGTTCTTCATTGTAAACAAACCTATTGTAGTCTTATGGTTCTTTTCTGCTCTCCTCATCATTTTTCTCTGCATATTCATATATTTTGACATTTACACTTTCAATGATTTTGTTAGAGGACTTGTTAAGACATTTATAATCCTTGCTTTTGGTGGAATACCCTAGAAAGATACCTTTTGCACTTTTGGAGTCAAGCTTTCCATTTCTATCATCTTTCAAAATATAACATTGACTTTCAAAAATTTTGAAGTAACTTACATTGGGTGTGTATCCATACCATAGCTCATAAGGTGTCTTTTTGGTGTCTTTCTTCAATTGAACTCTGTTCAATGTGTGGACAACAATACTGATAGCTTCCCTCCAGAATGTTTAAGTGATTCTTTTCTCAATCATCGGTGTTCTGGCACAATCAAAAATGGATTTGTTTCTTCTTTCAGCAATCCCATTTTGTTGTGATGTTCTTGGTGCAGAAACCTATCTTTTAATTCCATGCTCATTGCAAAAGTTAGTGAATTCAGCTGAAACAAATTCTCCTCCTATATCTGATCTTAAGCATTTCAGTTCCTTACACTTTTTTTTTCAACAATTGCTTTATACCATTTAAACATCTTAAATGGTTCTAATTTTTCTTTTAAGAACATAACTATCATCATTATAGAATAATCATCAACAAAGAGAATATAATATCTATCACCATAGTAACTCTTTGTTCTCATTGGTCCACATAGATCAGTATGGACTAATTCTATAATAGCATTAGATGTATGGGTTTTTCTCTTGAAACTAGACTTTGTCATTTTACCTTTTTGACAATTCTTACACATGATATGGTCGGGCTTTGACATGCTCGGTAAGTCTCTTACTTTCCTTTTATTTCTTATCTTAATCATGTTGTCAAAATTCACATGACATAATATTTTATACCATAACCATATGTCTTTGTTTCTAGCCATTAAACATGTGGTTTTAATATCATCAAGATAGGATAGGTTACCTTTTGTCTATTCACCAGTTCCGATCAACCTTCCTGATTCATTAAAGATCTTTACCTTTTTGTTCTCAAATGCAACTTGGTGACCTGTGTTATTCAGATGTGAAACACTCAATAGATTATAGTTAAGTCCTTTTACCCTCTATGCATTTTCACATCTAATTAGATTATTCAACATTATGGTTCCTTTACCTTCAACTGGACAAGGTGAGTCATTACCCATTCTTACTGATCCATCATTATAAAACTCAAAAGTTTCAAACTTTTCTTTATCACCGGTCATGTGGTGAGTGCAGCCACTATCTATAATCCAGGCATCATTCTTACTAACCTTAGATATGAGTGCAGTCTCTACATACCTTTCCTCTTTGTCTGAATCAGCCTTCATGGCTACAAATACCATCTCAATATCTTCATCAGATTCGGTGTCAGTATCTCCGTCTCTATTCTCAGCTAGGTAACAAGCTTTCTTCCCTTTGTCCTTGTAGTCTCAGGTGTCTCTTTTGTCAGACTGTCAGTTGCTTCGGTAATCTCTATTGTCACTTCTGTCAAACTTCTTTTCATATGATCTGTCACTGCTTCTGTCTTCTTTTATTTTGTTAGGACATCTAACAACAAAGTGTCCAATCTCTTTACACTTAAAAAAAACAAGTGGAAATTTACCTTTGTATCTACATTTTCCTCTCTTCAATATTCTATCCATTAGTGCTTCAATCTCATCAATTTCTTGTTCATCACTATCACTTTCACTATCATTTCTCAAAGTGTGTTTATGACTTGACTTACTTATTTTCAATGAAGATTTGAATGCAGACTCAATAGATGGTAAGACACTGTTATCAAAGTTATTCATCTCAAATGAAATAAGTCTACCAACCAAGATATCTAGAGTGGCATTGTTATTTTATACTACTATCATTTCTTGTATAGAAGATACTCTAATAGCATAAAAAGGTAGCAAGGTTCTTAGGATTTATCTTACCACTATTTCTTCTTCAAGTACACCTCCAACTCCTCAGATAGAATTGACTATATATTTTATTTTGCAACTATACTGAGTGATATTTTCTCCTTCTCTCATTCTTAGGTCATCAAATTTACCTCTTAGGATTTTAGCCTTGGCTCTTAGTAAATTAGCATCTCCTCCATGTACTAGCTTCAATTTGTCCCACATTTTCTTTGCAGAGGTGCATGTTTTGACATCTTCAAATTCAGCATCGGAGAGTGAGGAAGAAAGTTCTATCATCATAGAGTTGTGCTCATTATTTTCTCTTAATTGATCAAGTGTGTGAGGTCTTGTAGGAAACACATATTCAGTATCCAAGTATTGATTAACATCATTTCCAATACTTGATAGGTGGAGTCTTATCTTGATTTTCCATGATGCAAAGTTGTCCTTGTTAAACTTGGGCACATCCTGTTTGCTCATCTTGTGATCTTTTTCTTAGGTCTTGAAACCTTTCTTCTAAGCACACAAGCTCTGATACCAATTGTTTGAATAACTAAGAGGGGGGGTGAATCATTCGCCTCAAAAATATTCCAATAAATTAACCCAAAAACTTATTACCACAATTATAAGCCTCTAGTTATCTTCAGTCCTACGAGATGTATGTCTTGAAACAATCTCATCAAATAACTATTGCTCAGAGTTTGTTGTTAAACCTTATTCTTAATCTTTATTGAATAATAGTCTATCATTTATCAAAATACAATAAATAACTTAGTGTTTACCAATCAATCATGTTTTAGTAATGTGTAAAGAAAAACATTAAAGCAATGACTCATAAACACATTTGACACATAGATTTTTAACGTGGAAACCCTGTTAAGGGAAAAACCACTTGGGACCGGTAACCCAAATTTTCACTCTTCTAAAGTGAGCTTGGTGAAGAGCCAACCCTGTTAAAGGTTACAAACACACTGTTAAGTGCGACCTTGTTAGAGGATTTATCACTAAGAGTTAATCACTTGATATCTTGCATTTCACTATGTTATCTTCATGAATTAACCTTTTGATAATACTTGGGATGTATCTCAATATATAAAGGATTGTTAGATCTTGCTCAGTTAAGATACTTTCTGAATCAATGGTTAAACTGAAACAGTATATGATATGTTCATATAAACAACTTAGACTTGAAGATGTTCATATCTATTGTAAGCTCATAATACCTTTATGATCAATGTTTCCTTTCAATACCTTTGCTCCACTTCTTTATGCTCGGTGATGTTGTGCTTCTCTATTGCTCGATGTCCGTAGAAATCTTTAGCTTTGTTCTTTAGCTTGATTGATCAGGATTGTATGAAGACTTCTTTCTTCATTAGTTTCTCTTCAGCAGCTTCTTGTCTTTTCACCCCTAATTCACAATGAATTAGCTTGTCTCTTTATAGACATAATTTCACCTTTTCTAAGTCCTTGAATTTCTTGTTCTTGGCGTGATCTGTAATTCTTGCCTTTCTTGCTATAAAGCTTTACTTCAGTTTTATCCCGCAGATTTCTCTTAGAAAACTGGAATAAAAAATATTTAAAACTATCACTTATCTCTGGCTTTTAACTTGTCAATGAAAATAATGTTATCAGCCAGTTAACCCCATATTTATCTCATGTCAGCTAAGTATTTTGTTGTTTCTAAAATTCAATTCTTTTCGGTGTTAATCTCTTTGTTAGCTTCGGTCTTGACTTTTATTGTCCTTGGCCATCTTTGTATGTTGGGGTTGTCTGTCCGTCAAGGTAACACTGTGATTCTTCTCATCGTTAATGCTTTCTCGGGTTTCTTGCTCAAGTATCACTGTGACTTTTCTTTTGGGGTTCTCTATCTATCAGGGTGCACTGTCCGTCGGTATTTTTTGTCACTTAGTGCATACTAAACTTTTATGCATTACTGATAGCTTAACCTTTATCTCTTTGGTTACTTGAAGCCTTTGACACTATGTATATAATCAATCAGATTATATCAAGTTGACATCAATGACAATACAATACATTAACTAATTTAATGTCTTGCATTAACTTTTTGCAACTTGGTGATCATCAACTTAACATCTTCAAACATTCAATCAGTTATGGTTCATCAATTAAGTCCTTAGAGAAGATCATTGAAGAGAAGGCATAGAAGAAGTACCTTGTGAAGAATTTGGAGTAAGTATGCAAGTCTATTTCTTGGGACTTAGGCATACTGATCAAAAATATATCTGAGGCAAAGAGTTGTGTGTTGCATGGAAGAAAGTTATATAAATCCTATCAAACATATTAAGGACATTAAGGATATAATAGAAAAGTATAGACAGACTCTAGACAAGTTGATGAATAGTTGTGAGACATCCTCACACCCCATGTTGGAGATAGACAAAGAAGAGTCTAGGATATTGGACAAATTGAGCATTTTGGATACAGAGAAAGGAAGAGTTGTGGGAAGATTTGGTATGCTAAAGAGTTTAATTACTCCTAAGTTATCAATTCTTGAGATCCACCTTTCATACATGGAGGAAACAGAGCAGGCCCTCACTAGCTACATGCCTACTGAGATAAAGGTAGTAGAGACATCCTCTTTTGCACTGAATGGACTGATTCATGTGATTCAGATACTGGTAAAGACTTGGTAAGATGAAGTGAAGATCTTAGAATGCTCCTTCTAGGATGTGCTAAAGATGGTATAAACTTTTTTGATAAGAAATTTTGTTATTCTACCTTTTTTGTATACATTTTCCATTGATGTCAAAGGGGGAGAAGAGAAGATATGAAAAATGTACATATAAGAGATAGAGTAATATGTAAAGGAGTTATAGAAATGCAAATGTATATTCTTTTTGGTATTGACACTTAGTCATTTTTTGCTAAGTGTTTTCATCAATGCCAAAGGGAGAGATTGTTGGCAAGTGGTTCATTCAGGAGTGTTCTAGAACAATTTAGGGTTGTCATTTATGGCAACACATCTAGTATGGATGATCGCTTGGTGTGAAAAATAGTTTTGGAGTTATAGATTGCAAAAAGACTAAGTCCAAAAACCAGAATTACAAGGTATAGCAGTACAGTTTTGGTCGGCGAGCACAATATATGGTGAATGAAGACATGCGAGCTTAGGAGAAGCTATTTTGGGATGTATATGACTTTCAGTTAACATTGATTTTCATTTTGTGTTGACCACAGTAAGTTACGGTATGTTGAAGACATGCAAAGATAGAGCAACAGTGATATAAGATGGATGAAAGGTTGTGATGATTGGGGGAGTATAATGCAGAGTCTAAGCATGCTATGTTGGATTCAGATTAAGGATTACCTATGTTTTGATAGTGTATGATCATCGACTTGGTATTTACTTTTTGTATAAGTGTTAAATATATTTTGTGATGCATTGAAATCCGACTAGACATATAATGATGTATATATAGGAAGAGCTTTTTGAGAAGCAAAGTATGTATGTGATGGAATGTATGGATGTGAATAGATGAATGCATTGTGATTTTAGAATCAGATGAATGGTGATGTGAGCTACAACCAGAACTACCTAAGCATAACAGATGCTTGTATTGTTCATTTATGATAAATTATTGTAATAGAATCATATTTCTCATTGTATGAGTAGTGAGCTCAGTATACCTTTAACAGGGTTTTGTATTCCTCTAACAACAAAATATGCTAATGTAATAATCATCTCCTAAGAGGGCTAGGTCTCCTAATAGGGACATAATACTTTTAGTACAAATTTGTGGGTACCATCCCCACCGGGGTTTTCCCTTGGCCAGGGTTTCCTCGTCACCAAATTCATGGTGTTATGAGTTGTGTGTTTTATGTTTATGTTCTTTTCATTTCAAAAATTATGTGGTTAAGTTGGAATTTATTAAGTTTAAGTTCAAAGTGTTGTAANCCCCCCCCCCCCCCCCCCCTCTCAATATTACTTAATCCTAACACTGTAGGGGAAAGGGGTTAGCTAGTTAAGTTGTGTTGGATTAAATATTGTCTCCCAAAAGCTGGGGCATTTGTGTGGTTACCAGTAAAGGGGAGGATCTTAATGGGGGATAGAAGGAAAAAAATTGGAGTTTGAGATCCTACTAGATGTTTTTTATGTGAAGAAGACGAAGAGGATGCTAACTATTTATTATTAAATTGTAGGATTGCTACCTAATATTGGGATATGCTTAGAGGGAGGTTGGGATGGCAAGGCCCTTTTCCCAATACTTTGAGATATGTTTTTTATTCCTGGCCGAGACCACCTAGGGAATACTCATTCTCCTCAGTGTGGATAACCAACCCTTCAATACTAATATGGGAGTTTTGAAAAGAGAGGAACAAGATATTTTTCCAAGACAAATACAAAGACATGGAAAGGTTGATACATAGAATAAACCATTCTTTAGAAGAAGTTACAAGTGTTGCCACTTCTAGATTGCATACATGAGTTCTTTTTTCCCTAGCAGATCAACAATTACAAAAGGCCTGACCCGGAATGAAATGCAGAAATAGGACAACAAATTATGGGGGACAAAATAAAAAGATGGACAGAATAAAAGTGATATGGAACAACCCAGGAGAAGGATGGATCAAATTTAATTTTTATGGGGCCTCCAAAGAGCATACATGACCTTTAGGAGTAGGAGCTATTGATAACATGGTATCAGAACCTTGTTGTTGCAGCTCATTCTCAAGTTTTTGACATTTTTGGAGCTTTGAGGGTTGCAAGGTTTTTCTGCATTTTTTGTGTGGATTTGGAGGGAATTTTTTGTTCAGAGCACTTTGAGCACAAACGGACCTCACGGTTGTGCTCAAAATGCCCCAAACCCCCTATTACCATGTAAGGCACGACCATTTTGGTTGAAGTTGCATTCTGAGGCAAAAAAAAATTGTTTGGGCGGCCCTATTCTGGGCACGAATTTTGAGGTGAGTGAAAAAAATTTTGGATTTTGCAAAAAAAATCAAAAAACCCCATAAATGTTTTTTGGTTTTTGTTTGTAAGTGTTTTTGAAAAAAAATATATTTATTTATTTGGTGATCACACAGGCCCCCAAGGGAGGCCGCGGGCCCCAAGGTGGTTGTGCTGGCCCCAAGGGAGCCGCAGGTCCCAAAAAAATTAATATTTTTTTAACATAAAAAAAAAATTTTTTTTTTGTGTTTTTTTCTTTAAATTAAAGCATGCTTTTTTATTATTTTTTTCTGCCAAATTTGGCCAAAAATATGGAGGCAGTCCAGATTTGGAGGGAATCGCCAATTTAGTAGGGCTCTGCCTTTTTTGGCTGCGGTTTCTTGAGGTTCTTTCTATTTTGACCTCCTGATGGTTTTTTGCTCGTATCTTGAGCAAACAGAGGCATTTTTTGCCAAACAAGACATCGACAAGAAGCTCGTTCCAAGGTTAATCTTTTTTTTCTAGTTTGGTTATCTAATTTTACCATCTTGCAGGTTTTTTTTAGTCAAATTCAAGGTTCCATTTTGCACTCCGGTCACTATATATTGCTCCTCCTAACTTTGTTTTTCAACTTCCACATGGCGTCAGAAAGCTAGTTCTATTCTCCTTTTTTTTCTATGGGTCTCACACCCAGAATTTTTTGCATGTATTTTTTATTTAGTTTTTGTGTTTTTGCAATCTGGTGTATATCTTGGATGTTTCAGGTCCTGGGATCATTTTATGTGCATGGGATGACTACTTTTTAGCTTTTATTCATGTTTCTATAGATTTTTGTCATTCTTGGATATTGTAGACATATTTTTCTTTAGCTTTTATTATTTGCAAACACACTGAGATAAAGTGCCATCTTATGCATGCTTGGGATCCCGCTCATTTTGTGTCTGATTGTACTCACACTATATTATAAAGTGTCATGAGATGGTTTAATGTTTGCTTTATTTTCCATCTACTTTTTTCAAGTGAGTGTTCCTTCCACGACATTAACCTCATGATGTGTGTCAAGAGAGTGATCCTTCCATGACACCATCCTTTATATGTGTTCGTATGTTCTTCATCATGGAGTGTTTCTTGGCAGTCTGGTTCAGTGTACATGTCATATCTGTTAGAGTAATACTCTATCGGGGTTACTAATTTAAATCATTATGATCTAATTAGTAACTTCCCTATTTACTCTAGTTTTCTTTAGCTAACCTTAGGCAGTTTCTATTTCTGATAGTTTCCCTTTTAGGGTTTCGGTATTCCTTTATAAGGAATCACCTATTTGTATTTCGTAAGGAGATCATTTTGTAATCTTTATTGTGTTAATAGAAATTTATTCTGTCACAATGGATTTGTAGTCTCTGGCCTATCGGCCGCCATAGCATTCTGGATCCTTCTCTCTTCTGTCTTTTGCTTCTGTCTCGTAATAGTCTTTGCATACAGGTGATCTTGGTTGTATTGATGTTCATCAATTCCTATATGGTATCAGAGCCACACTGCAGCTGCCTGGCCTAGGGTTTGTGAAGCAGTGATTCGAGGGCAAAAACCTCAGCTTTTCTAGGGTTTCTTCTTCATTCTGGAAGAGACACTTTTTTCTGGAGCACTTTGAGCTAAAACGGACACCACCATCGCGCTCAA
>MU225313.1:359441-390951 GCA_018584345.1 Thuja plicata
TTATATATGCTCAAATATCTCATAAAATGCTAACTAAATAATAATCATAGTCCGTCATAAAACCCAAAGTGTCAAAGCAATAGTCTTGTCTGTCTAACATAGGAAGATTCTAGGGTGGGCATTACAACTTCTTTTGACATTTAGACTTTAATTTCCTAGGCTTGTACATAGGTTCTTCATCTAGACATATTGAAGCAATATGACCAATCTTTTTACATGAAAAACATTTCAAAGGTATCTTTTTGATCAGACAATAATTTATCTCTATTTTATACTGATTTTATGCTATGTTTTAAGACATTTCCAAAATACATGTGAAAATTTTAAGTAATTGAACTTATGAACATGTTATAAGTACAGTCAAATCCACAAAACCCATGGGTAGATAGTAGTGACATAATTTTCTAAATATTATATATATGTCGCATTATTTCATATTATTTTTTAAATGTATGTCCTAACATTTGGATTAAGTTGAATAGTTGAAAGCTTGAATATACATGCATGTGCTACTAATCTGCCAGAAAAGAGGAGCGGCTTGAGAGTGGATTGACAACATTGATCAGGAAATAATGAAGTCCCAGCTACGATGAGGAGAACCGTTATAACACCACAGAACATGCCTAATGAATTGAAGGAACTACCATTTCAGGGAATATAGGAACATAATCATGCTATATTTTCTCTACGGTCAATACTTTGTTGAAGCGGTTATCTAGTCTTTATGATATTCTGACACTGGCTATTGCATTCTCCTTTCTTTATGGCGTGAATCAGTCAGACCTTATCTTTATGTTTAAATAAATATCAATCCTTTATATAAAGGGATATGATTGTTAGATTGTACTAGTTTTTATGAGTGTACCATTGTTGCAATTGAAAGCACAGTTACTCTTTTAGTTTCATGCATTGTTTCACTATGATGTAATCAGTTTTTCTAGAAATATAATGAAGGAGTGATTTTGAGTTATTTTTGTGTTAGTAGTTATTAGAAGCCGACCAAGGGGGCACACTTGGAAGGTGGATTAGAGTAGACTAGGTTAAGTTGTTTTAAGCATTTACAACATTTCAAGTAGAATTTATTGTTTCCTCATGCAACATTATAACATGTGTATGTTCCTGCAACACCTGTAGGGATAATTATAGTGAATGCTTTGGGTTGATAGAATAGGTTAAAGTTCAACTTATAGTTGTCAGCATCAATTTCAGTAAGTAGTTGTGTGTGTTTACTTTCCTACAGCAATAGTGTAAGTTTCTTTCTTGTGTTTTTCTTCTTGTAGCTTAAGTGACATGACTCTATGAGAGACTTAGTGCACAAATCGTGTTGTCCCATTTCAAGTATACATCCCTAGGTTGACAATTAAAATACAATTCATGATAGGGAAAATAATACTTAGTTTAAATACATTATTCAGAGGAGAAACTTTGGCATGATTATTATTGCCTATTGTGGGTTTGTTCATTTTTGGTGTTTTTGTCAGAGATGGTGTCAAGCTGAGGACCTTATTGAGTCATTTTTCATTTTTTAGATAGTTTCCTATTTTCTAGATAATAGTTTGCAATCATGAACTTGCTTCACAAGTTTGCATAATTACTTGCATGCATCAAAGAAGAAGAAGACGAGATGTCCATGGAAGATTCCTTCCAAGAGAATATGTTAATCTAAACAAACAATTTGAAGAAGTTGAATTACCTTTTGTTGACGCAAGTCCTGAATTTCCTGTAGCACCTTCATCTGAAGAAGACCCTTTTGATCCAATTGACATTCGACCTTTTGCTGAAATCTTGGACAATTTTCTTGACAATTCCACCCCAAGTGCATCTGTTGTGCATAATCCTTTGGCTAATGTTCCTTCCCAGCAACAACTTCATTTACAAGTACCTCCAGTAATGGCATAACCCACCTTTCCATTTCCTATTCCTAGCCTTATCAATAATGTTAACCTCAAAAACATACCCACTGTTGCACTTCCAAAGTTCTATGGCCTAATAACTGAAGATCTTGACACCTTTTTGTTTGAGTTTGACATTCTTTATCAAAGCTTTGACTAAAACACTAATGGCCACAAACTCAAGTTGTTTCCAGCAACATTGAAGGAGTAAGCTCTAAGATGGTTTATGGGATTAGGGGCTGATGCAACAACAAGTTGGAACAAGATGCAAACTCTGTTTCTACAAAAATACAAAGAGTATTGTAAAGGGGGTGACTTGAGAAGAGATGAAATTTTTTGAATAACACAGAAGGAAGACGAAACTCTAGAAGATTACGTTTCATGCTTCTTTTACAACTTGCAGAAGAATCCACAACATGTGATGGAGGAGGATTCACAGAAGCTCATTTTCTTGAGAGGAGTAAATGACAACTGCCTTCAAGCACTGGACCTTATGGCAGGAGGAGATATATCTCAATCTTCCTGGGATGGTCTTAAGAAAATATGCCTCAACTATTCAAGATCAACTGTAAAGAAGGGCAGAGGATTTTGATCCAAACTTGCTAAGGTGAATAGCTTGGGCATTTCTAAGATGGAAATCTCAAACCTGTTGTCAGATTTCAAGCAAGATATTATCAATGATGTTGATAAACACCTAGATATAATTAATGTCAAAAAGAAGCATGTAGATGTTGAGGAACAACTAGATGAATAGTGCCCTCATTGCCACAAGCAAAAGAAAGATTGTGGTGCAAACTGGTGGAAAATTTGGAGAACCAACACCTTCCTACTGAGTACATGAAAATAGGAGAGGACAAGAAAGTGTTCTTTGTTGCTCAACGTCAGCCATGGGCCTCAAGACAAGGTATGCCTTAGGACCCTTTGCAATTTTCTAATCCTTATAATAACTAATGGCAGAACCAAAATTTTCAAAATCCTTCTCAGTACTCCCAACCTTCTTGGAACAATGTCTGGCCTAATACTCAACAAAACTAATGGTTTAACCCACAACAAACCCAATGACCACAACCACAAAATCAATGGAAGCCACCATAGGAGAATTGGAAACCATATAACTAGTGGAGAGGACCTCAATAATGGCCTAATCAAAGTCCTGGTTATCAACTCTTGCCACCCCCAGTATCTCAATCTGCAATAATGCCACCTCCTGCAGCCATAAGTCCTACTCTAAGGCCAACACAATTACCTGCTCAGCCACAACCCAATCCTAACAAAAAACAACAACATCAACCAATGTATACTATTGGTGCTCAACAGTACCCTGCCTATGCATTAGAAATAACTGATATTCACTTGAGACCTGGTACTACCCTGCCTGCACCAAAACCTCCTATTATAACAAAATTTCCAGACCTTCCTGCAATATCAACATCACTTCCAGAAACTACTTTGCCAAATATTGTCCCACCAACTAATATATCAAGTCAAAATGATGTTCACACCTCTGTTAATCCTCCTTTTCCTCAAAGGCTTAGTATGAACAAAGATATACCCCAGGAAGAAACACCATTCGATATCCTTGACCAATTGAAAAACATGCATATCTAGATTCCACTATTTCAAGCTATTAAAGATGTTCCTCTTTATGGAAAATTCATTAAAGAAGTCTGCCTCAAAAAGCATGGATGTAATAAAAATGATCACCAAATAGTACATGTTATAGGTCAACTTGCAGATATTATGTTGGGAAAGATAGTCATTCTAAAGTACTCTGACCCTGGAAGCCCAGTTGTTAATATTATAATTAATGACCAGTCTGTGAATAACATCCTAGTAGATCTGGGATCAACTATAAATGTTTTGACTAAGGATACCATGCATAGGTTGAGTATAGAGGGATTAAGGACCACTCCAACAGTCTTACAACTTGCAGATAGCTCCACTGTCACCCCAAATGGCATAATAGAAGATATAGTAGTTACATTGGATTCCCGGGAATATCCTATTGACTTCCTAATATTATCACCTAAGGTAAATTTTGTTGGTTATCCAGTTATCCTTTGACAACCTTGGTTAGCCACAACTGATGCTAATATAATTTGTAGATCAGGTAATACGACAATCTCAAATGGCTAAGCAATCAAGAAGTTAGCATTATATCCTCCTGTCCAACCACAACCAGATTTGAGCACTCTTATTTGGATAGATTTGAGAGATGAGGAAGAAGAGATATACTTTGTTGCTCAAATAATGATGTTAAACAAACAATCCTTCCTGAAATTGAAAGAAGATGGTGATGTGATTCAAAGTATCCTTACTAATGAATGTGTCACAGAAAAAGATATTTTTGAAAGTTTTATTCTGCAGTTGTCTACCTATGAGAACTGTGTTATTCTAGTAGGAACTTATATTATCCATCAATTACTACCCTATGAGATATCTACAAGCCTAATAACAGAGGTATCAATGCTTGAGCTGACAACTAATGTTGAACTCTCTCCTAGCCATAATCTTCATATTAACAGTAAACTGTTACCACAACAATTACCATTGTTCACTCAACTCCTTTGTAAACATCAAAGAAGCTTTTGATTGGGACTATGGAGACATGACAGGATTGAACCCAAAACTCTATACACGCAAAATTTACATCAATGAAGGTATTCTACCACTTCACCAACCTCAAAGAAGAATTAACCCAACCTTAAGAGAAATTGTAAAGACTGAGCTACAAAAGTTGTTGGATGTTGGTTTTATTTATCCAATCTCTGACAGTAAATGACTTTCACCTTTGGTAATAGTTCCTAAAAAGGGGGGTAAATGGAGAATATGTGTAGATTATAGAGAATTGAACAATGCAACAAATAAATATCATTTTCCCTTGCCAATCATTGATCAAGTTCTAGATACCTTAGCTGGTAAAAAGTACTTCTCTTTTCTTGATGGATACAAAAAATATAATCAGATTTGCATTACTCTAGAGGATCAAGAGAAGACAATATTTATATTTCCTTGGGGAAAAAGAGAAGATAATATTTACATTTCCTTGGGGAACATATGCATATTTTGTGTTACCTTTTGGTTTATGTAATGCTCCAACCACTTTCCAATGGGCTATAATCAACATTTTTGCTGATATATCACATGACTGCATGGAAATATATATGGATGACTTCACCACATTTGGTGTTACTTTTGAAGAAGCTTTTAAGAACTTGGAAAAATTATTGATCAGATGTAAAGAACACAATATGTTCCTAAATGGTGAGAAATGCTTCATGTTGATGCAAGAAGGAGTGGTGCTAGGACACTTCATCTCAAAAGCTGGCATACAAGTGGACCTTGCAAAAATTGAGGTAATTCTTACATTGCCTACACCTACTAAGAAAAAAGATGTCAGATCCTTTTTAGGACATGTTGGCTATTATAGGTGCTTCATTCAAAATTCCAGTCGAATAGCTAGTCCACTATACACCTTGCTTACAAAAGAAGCTGAGTTTACATGGACACTAGCCTATGAGGAATCTTTCCTATAGCTCAAGTCCCTTCTTACAATAGCACCAACACTTAGAGGGCCTGATTGGTCTTTACCATTCCATATACATATAGATGCTTATGGCTATGCAATAGGTGTTGTCTTAGGCCAGAAATATAACACCCTTGAAAATGTTATTTACTGTATCAACAAAAGTTTACATGGGCCAAAGTTAAATTATATAGTCACTAAAAATGAATTATATGCAGTGGTCTACGCTTTGAATAAATTCCATCATTATGTAATAGGCTATCCAATCTTTGTTCATACTGACCATGTAATAATAAAATATCTCATGAACAAACCTGCCATCTTAGGAAGTTTAACAAGATGGCTTATGCTCTTACAAGAATTTTATATAATAATAATTGACAAGCCAGGTAAAGCAAATGTTGTATCTGATTACTTATCAAGACTCTAGAATGATGACACTGATACCTCTGTGATAGGTGATACATTCCCTGATGAAAATTTGTTCCATATTGCTATCAAGAGCCCATGGTATGATGATATAGCCAGTTACCTTATAGCTGACAAGATGCCTACACATTTCTCTCCTAAGGATAGAATAATGCTCGTTGAGAAAAGTTTTCAATTTTCTTGGATTGACAATACATTGTTCTATACTGGTCCAGACCAAGTCATGAGAATATGTGTACGTGAAAATGAAACCTATGATATCCTCCATGCTTGTAACAATGGGCCCCGTGGAGGACACTTTACAACTAAGAGGACAGCTCTAAAAATATTAACAATAGGTTATTACTGGCCCACACTTCACAAAGATGCAACCAATTATGCCAGGAAATGTGATAAATTCCAAAGGATGGGTCATCCAACAAAATCAGATGAAATGCCTTTACATCCACAAGTGGTTGTCACACCATTTAATAAGTGGGGCATGGATTTTATTGGTCCTATAGACCCCCCATCTAATGGAAATTCCTACATTCTGGTATGCACAAACTATCTAACCAAATGGGTTGAAGTGAAGGAAATGAAGCATGCTCGTGATCATAAAGTAGCAGAGCTCCTGTATTAAGAAATATTCACCCGCTATGGTGTGCTAAGAGGGCTTGTAACTGATCAAGGAGCACAATTCACATCAAACCTGATCACAACACTCATGAAAGAATACAACATCAGACACAGGAATTCCAGTCCCTACCATCCACAAGACAATGGTAATGTGGAAATCACCAACAGAAAAATTGAAGCAATTCTCACAAAATTAGTTCACCTCCACTGCTGTGACTAGAGCAACCACCTTTCAGAAGCAGTCTGGGCATATAGAACCACATGGAAGACAACAACAGGATTCACTCCATTTGAATTGTTGTATTGGAAAGTAGTCATGTTTCCCATTGAGTTCGAGCATAAAACATTACGTACTGCACTGAAGCTAAATATTGATCTTCTTGCAGCACAATGAGAACGTCAGCTACATCTCAACTCTTTGGATGGGTTGAGAAAATCTGCATTGGAGTGCACAGAGAGTCCAAAAATAGAGGAAGAAATGTCATGACTCCCATATCAAGAACAAACAATTTCAAGTAGGTGATTGAGCATTACTATTTGATTCCAGATTTCAAGAAATACCAAGCAAATTACAAACAAGGTGGTTAGGCCTATATGAAATAGATCATGTCTTCGACAATGGAGCAGTCCAACTGACATTAATTGATCCAGATCATTTCAAACTATTGGTCAACGGGCATCAACTTCATTTGTACCATCAACCCTAGACCAAGGATGACTTCCTGCAGCAATTCAGAGACAACTCCATAAACACAATAGGTAATACTTCCTATAGTAGAGGATGAAAACCTTCTTCATGCATCTTCAACCTAACGTTCCTTCGTGTATGCTCATAATAAACACTTCATTTTCTAATGAAGTTCCATTATCCATTCATTTTCTATATTATTCTTTCCAACCCACTCCACTTATCTACCTCCTACCCACACATCCTCCACGTAATCACATTTATCCATATTTATATGCTTTCAATAAATGCCACATCAACTGACGCATACATCTGCAACACTTGTTACATTATCACCACCTTTTTTGCGCATATGGCAACATAATGACAGGTACTTTTTTAGTTTCTTTCCACTTTTAGCACACACATTTCGATAATTATATCTAATAATGTGCATATCTATAATTAGGCATTACAACAGTTTCTTATCCCATGTTAAGTGTGACAAGTGTGGACACTTATCTTAATTTTGTAGGGGGCAGGGAAGTGTGTTATTTTTTTTCCATGCCACTGCTAGTTGTACCTATCATTATCATTCTTAGCAAGATTGTCTATCAGTTCAAATATGTACTTGTGCTTTGTTTTATTAAGTTCTTTTATTTTTTCGTACAAGTGTCATACCTCAATTCCCAAGTATCCTCTGACTTGATGTGACCCTGACAAGACATAATCAAGTTATGTGGGAAATACTTGCACTTAAAGCTATAATTCCTTGCCAAAAGTATCATTATCACTCATTTTTCAAAAATAGGGATTGCAAGGAAATCTGCAGTTTGAAGTGCAATTAGAAGCTTAATTTCATGGTGTTTCAAAAGAGATTTCAAAATTGGGAAATTGCAAAAGTAGAGAAATTTGTGAATTGGCAAATTGTAGTAGAATTTTGGAGAAAGCATTCAGAACAATGGGAGGACAGTTGATGCATCATGAGCCAGTGCTCCATACCATTCTGCTCATGGATGTAGAAGTAGTTCATAGATTCCATGCTTTTGGATGGCTTGGGTATTTCCTAAAGCTGATAGAATTTGACGAGGAAGTAGCCACAAAATTTATGAGCACATTTAAGGAACGAAAGGCAAATGTATGGGGTTTGACAGTTTTGGAAATAGAGGAATGGATTGTATAAATGACTGGGTTTCCCATAATTAGGGAGTATTATCCTAATGAACATGATTCTAGGTCAACTCGAGCTTAGTTCACTCTTCCTTCAGACCCTCCATTGGAGGTGAACAAACAGGGTTGCAAGCGCATGTCACTTCCTCCCCCATTCAATGAGCTGGCAACGCACACTATAAGGTACCTCACCTATGAAGGAAGGTTTTCCTATTTATGTGCACACCATTTTAATTTTCTTAGCTGTATCAGGCATAATTTTCTAGTAAACATTCCAAATTTTTTGTATAATATGGTGAGCATTAGTGCCGAAGAAACCCAGAAAGGAAATACAAATTTTATTTCTCACCATGCCCTAATTAAATTATTAGTTGAAAGATCCCTTAGAGATGTGTCTCCCTTGGAATGGGATGAATTTGTTTGGTTTAAAACTTTGCAACCTCAGGATGAACTTGTTTAAAAACCTATTAATGAGAGTGCAGCACCCTCTGAGCCAAC
This sequence comes from Thuja plicata, assembly GCA_018584345.1. Classification (NCBI taxonomy): domain Eukaryota; kingdom Viridiplantae; phylum Streptophyta; class Pinopsida; order Cupressales; family Cupressaceae; genus Thuja; species Thuja plicata. The sequence continues at coordinate 368,242 of MU225313.1, forward strand.
TGATGAAACAACTACCCAAGAAGGAGAACCTGAAAATCTTTAGGAAAATAGACCTTCTCCTACTCCTAAGGGAAATGTACCTACCTCTTCCTAGAAGAAAGGAAAAATAAAGATTGGTAAAGGAACTTCAGTTCCTAAGAATGAACCCCAAAACCCTACAAGTTCAAGAAGTAAGAAAAGGAAGTCGGCTACTGTAGCAACTACTCCTGCGGCAGAGAGATTGAAGAAAGTTGTTAAAAAGAAAGCTGTGGAGGTTACGGAGACTCCTTTGCAGAGAAGTTCTTAGATGAGAGGGAAAATTCCAAAAGTTTCCCCAGATAGTCAATTTGTTCCTTTAGAAAAACCTACTACAGAACCCCATGTTGAGTATTTTCTAGATAATTCCCCAGTTTGTACAAATGTTCCAGATCTTTCCCAAAATTTAAATGATTTATGTGATAACGAGCCTCCCACACACTAGAGTGAACCTGGAGAAAGTCATAAAAGTGTTCAAGAAGGTAATCAGGATGAACTTTGGTTGCCTCAAACATCAGCTCACCCTTATTTTCATAATGATCTGATACCTTTTAGGAGAACTTGGTTCACTAACTATTTGGAGCAGGCCTATAGAGAAAAGAGGAGACGAAATACTCAGCCAGAAGAGTTTGGCCTGCCTACTCTACAATCCATTATTTTTAGCTTGTACAATCAGTTTGTTCTTAATACAACTCTGTGGAAGGAAGAGAGGAAGAAGATGCAAAAAGTGATTAATGATCACAAGGAGGAAATAAAAGACCTGAAAGAGAAAATGAAGAGACGGAAACAAAAGATGGACCATGCCTTAAAATTGGTTGACCAAATTATAGCTTGCAGGCCTCCTCCTAGAGTATGTGCCATTTGTTTGAAAGATCAATTTCTCTTATTCCAATTAATGATGACTATGAAAGATAAAGATGATGAGTTTAGGATAGCTAAGGAATTATATGGTTTGTACCAAACCCTTCCTGTTTGCCAACAAAACCTGCTTTGTGAACTGTATCTTCATAACTTCATTATTCCTGAAGAGACTGGTTGGAATCCCTTGCTTTACATTGGAGACATACATCTAAAAGCCTTGATGTCATGGATGCACAATGAAGCTAATTATGATAGGAAATTAGATAATTATAGGGACCAAGAAAAATCAGAAGAACTACCCTTGAGGGCTGAAAGTAGTAATCTCGATGTTCTACTAAGGGACTGGTTCAGTCTCACTTATGGGAGCACAAAAGTAGAAACCATGAACAAATTTTTTACTATCAAAGAAGAAGTCTACACATAGTATCAAGGGATGTCATCTTCACATTTCAAAGAGACCTATTTGGTGTCATAAATAGATGAATCAGGTTGCCAGAGGTTTTTAAGAAGGCTGAACCACATAGTCCTCTCAACCTAGAAGCAGCAATTCACTGGGCACCTAAATACATATAGTTAGGAAGACAAATATGGTGTGAGCTATGGTGTCCCTTGATAATCCAGTCACCAATGCTTCTATGGCCCCTATATGACATTAATGCTACAAAATTGGAGCAACTATAGGAAGATTACAAGATGGACTTCTGGGAGAAAACCAAAGGATTCTATTACACCTTCAAAAGCAAAAGGAGAGGAAAGACTGAAGTTGGAGAATTCAAGGGAGTTGAAAACAAGTGTAATGCTTGAGGACAAGCATTATGCTTGTAGGGGGAAGATGATGGGTAAAATAATTTGTCTCTATTTTATACTAATTTTATGCTATGTTCTAAGACATTTCCAAAACACTTGTGAAACTTTTAAGTACTTGAACTTATGAACATGCTATAAGTACGGTCAGATCCACAAAACCTATGGGTAGATAGTAGTGACATACTTTGCTAAATATTATATATATGTCACAGTATTTCATATAATTTTTTGAATGTATGTCCTAACATTTGGATTAAGTTGAATAGTTGAAATCTTGAATATACATGCATGTGCTACTAATCTGCCAGGAAAGAGGAGCGACTTGAGAGTGGATCGCCAACATTGATGAGGAAACAATGAAGTCCTAGTTACGATGAGGAGAACCATTATAACACCGTGTAACATGCCTGATGAATTGAAGGAACTACCATTTTAGGGAATAGAGGAACACAATTATGCTATATTTTCTCTGCGGTCAATACTTTGTTGAAGTGGTTATCCAGTCTTTATGATATTCTGTCGTGGGTTGTTGCATTCTCCTTTATTTATGGCGTGAATCAGTCAAAACTTATCTTTATGTTTAAATAAATATCAATCCTCTATATAAATTGATATGATTGTTAGATTGTATTTAGTTTTTATGATTGTACCATTGTTGCAATTGAAAGCAAAGTTACTCTTTTAGTTTCATGCATTGTTTTACTATGATGTAATCTATTTTTATGGAAATATAATGAAGGAGTGATTTTGAGTTATATTTTGTGTTAGTAGCTAGAAGAATCCAACCAAGGGGGCCCACTTGGAAGGTGGATTACAGTAGACTATGTTAAGTTGTTTTAAGAATTTACAACATTTCAAGTAGAATTCATTGTTTCCTCCTACAGCATTATAACCTGTGTATGTTCCAACAACACCTACAAGGATAATTATAGTGAATGCTTTGGGTTGATAGAATAGGTTAAAGTTTAAATTATTCTTGTTAGCATCAATTTCATTAAGTAGTTGTGTGTGTTTACTCTCCTACAGAAATAGTGTAATTTTCTTTCATGTATTTTCCTCCCTGCAACTTAAGTGACATGACTCTATGAGAGACTTAGTGCACAAATCGTGTTCTCCCATTTCAAGTATACATCCCAAGGTTGACAATTCAAATGCACTTCATGATAGGGAAAATAATACTTAGTTTGAATACATTATTCATAGGAGAAGCTTTGGCATGATTATTATTACCTATTGTGGGGTTGTTCACTTTTCTTGATACTTACCATCTCCTTTAGCCAATCTCTTGGAAGTCAGAGCTTCAAGCTCTTCAAGATTCCTCTCTTCTTCCTCAATCTCTTCACATTACTTAGCATATATGGATCCAATCTTTGATGAAATTTCTCTAGGGTCATACCTTTCCTTATCCTTAGAAATGATAGCCTTAAGTGCAGATTCAAGTTTAGGAGGTGCATCACCAAATTCACTCATTTCAAAGGAAAATAACTTATGTGTCTCTTGTTATTGTAATCATGATCCTAATCTCTTCAATAGAAACAACCTTGTGTTTGTAAGAATGAGACAAGTATCTAAGTATCTTCAAAACAATTTCTTCTTCCTCCAATGTTCTACCAACACCTCTGATTCCATTAAAAAGCTCATTTATCTTCAGTGTGTAAGAACAGATGTTTTTATCCTCTCTCATCTTCAATGCCTCATATTTCCCTTTCAAAATTTGCAACTTATATTGCTTCACATATGCATCTCCTTCATGAAAAGTCTCTATTTTTGTCCATATCTAATGTACAATCTCTAATTACGTGACATTTGTATATTCTATATATGACAAGGCACTCAACAATGCTTCTTTCGCTCTGATGTTGTACTTGAATTGCTTCTTATCATCTAGAGTTGCAGTAGAAAGATCCGTGGGAGGATTGTAAGACTTCTTAGTGATCTCCCAATAATATTCTCCTATGCATCTCAAATGTGTAATCATCCAACCCTTCCATATGGAATAGCTAGTGCCTTCAAATCTTAGCTTCTCCTTCTTAAAATTTATCATCCCAGATCTCCTCAAGCGATCAATCTTCCAAAAGAGGATCTAGCTCTGATACCAATTGTTAGAAACAAGGCATCACACACAACTGAGAGAGGAGGGGGTGAATCAATTATGTCCCAAAACTCAAAACCTTAATCAAATTTAACTCTTTAAGTCTCAGATCTGAATGATGAACATTAAAGAAAGATCACAATACATAATTCAACATATAACACCAAGATTATTGACGTGGAAACATGGTTAAGAGTAAAACTACAATGGGGATCAAACCCACAAGATGATGTACCCTGTTAAAAGCAATATACCCTATTTGGAGTATTACAAGGGGAATCACATGCATTCAAGCACACTTTCTAGAGCTCACAACTCAAATACAACATTGGAAAAAACCCAAAGGAAGGCTCACTACCTTACAACAATATTTGATTACAATTTACAATGGACAACAGTCCACAACTCTTGAATTGACTGATAACATCTCTAATATGCCAATACAGTTCCAATTAAGTACATAAAATCTCTGCCTTAATTGCACATTCCCCTCATACCTCTTTGCATATAAAATCTCCTTCCTTCACACACACACCTAATCCACAAAGGGATATTACATCATTACATTTATACAATTCATAAACTTATTTCTTCAAGATCGACCAAGGACCTAAATTACAAACATTTAATAAAATAAAACAATGCGATCCAAAACATGTTTGCAAAGACATAGTAAGGATCCAAATCTTCATCCTCAAACATGCTCCAACTCCATAAACAATGTCTCGATTCATCACAATACACTACACCACAATGTCAGCCAAGAATAATAAGAACACCAACATGCCATAAGAGAATCACCAAATCCGAACACATAACTCAATGCGATCTAGCAACACGAATAGGAAATGATCTATAAACATCAACAAGCAATGTGAAATGCCATAACAACAACTAAAACAACTTTGTCTCATAATTCATCATTATCTCTACATTTTTCAACAAGAACGTCAATCAATAACCTCTATCACTTAAGAAAAATAGCTTGCAAATCATGAACCACAAGAGTTGAGGATACACATCCATGTCCTAAACTCACCACCCGATTAGCAACTAGAAATATTGCATAACCAGACCACACTAATCCAAACACTGAAACACTGTCTCTTCTTGAACATCCAAAATAACATTCTCTGATCAATCATTCATAACTCACTCAAATCTCCATGTGAACCTCTGCAAATTTACATGCATCAACTATAAACATTCTTGAAACCATTTGTATGTTTGCAACATCTGATCTTCAATATGACATCCATACCAAATCAATCTTCCCACTGAACATACCAGGAACATTATCACCAATAGTAGAAATATGTTGACATCAATGAAAAAATATCAATGTCAACACATATATGCATGATAGTCCAACAATATCCAACACCTAGGGTAACCCATTGGTGGTTGTAATCAAATGATAATTTAATAAATAAATTGGGGATAATATTAAATAAGATAAATATGGGTCCCTCACCCATGCCTTGAGTGCTAGTATAGACTAAGGATGGGAATGACATGATGCATGTCCTTCTATGAGATGTAGTAGGATGACACGATTAGATTTCACTATCTTCACAAAAGGATTGTCTAGTTTTACATGAGTCTCGCTTTGGGGTATGGGGTCTAGAGAGACCAGTCTACGGTAACTCAAGATGGAGATTATGTGATGAAAATTTTCCTACATGTAGCCTAGGTTTCATCCAAAGGATTATGCTTGCCTTGGTAATTAGTATTTTGGTTATTGATAATTGTTATCATTTGAATTGCTCTTGTGAGTCCTTGTGTGGTTTTGCATCTTGTATTTGACTGTCACCCTCTTCCTTTTTTCTAGGTTTCTTGTGTGTGTGGGTCTTTGTGTCTATCTCCTCAACATGGTGGGGTGGGCCTCAGGGTTCCACATCATAGGGTGGTAGTGATTTCTCTTATATTGAGGTCTGGTGGACTTGTTCATGATTTGGATAGGTCTTGATTACTGCACCTTTGCTATTGTTTCATGGAGGACTTCTTTGTATTCGTACCATTTCAAGTATCATGTAAATTTGTACTTGACTATGTATTCAAGGTTACTCCATGAGGAGGATTGATGTAATCATATTCATGATGATTTAATCTTGTAATAGGTAGTTGTGATTATATTTGAGATATCTTTATTGATCATAATGTAAGATTTGATTATGTTGTAAATGGGTTAAGTTAAATTCTATTATATGTATGTTATCATTCCTTGAGTTTAATGTTATGACTAGTATGATGAAAAATAATTAAGAACATTTATTGTTGGTGCTCTAAAAAGAACCTAGAATAATAATAACATTTATACTTAGTGGAATGTAATCCATTTGGCTTTAGTAAATTATATGGAATGGTAAATATGTTGCTTAAGTAGCAACGTTAGGGAACCTTAGAGGACATATGTTAGAGATAAAAGTTAATCTTATTTAATGATATTAATAATATAATGAAGAAATGTTATCTATCATTCATAGTTGTAAATAAACCATAATTATAGGCTTACAATACACTTGTACTTAAAAAATAAATATCGTCACACCATTTGGTTAGTTGGATGTCATCCTCATAGGTTCCTTGGTGGGGTATTACATAAATTATAGTAGACACAGATCACTATGCAAAAGACCAAACTAAGGTCTATGCATTACAATTGTAAAAAAGCCAAATTTTAAAAGTACAATTTCTAATCACAGCCACTATAAATTGTTATTACCACTATAAAATACATAAAAAAACCATGTACTTAAAAAAAATTACACTTGAAAAGGAGTCCATATGATCCTGAACGAGGCCTTAGAAGTTGCAAAAATGAGTTTATGCAATTTTATGAAAAATTTAGGGTCTAGAATTAGAAATCGCTAGCACCAATGTGTAGATCATGAAATTTTACCCCAAAGAAAAAAATTCTTAAAAAAAGGTGTGTGGATGACCGAGATATTGCTCTTTGAAAACCACCTACATAATTATGACACTTGAATCTCTGTCACACCTCCAAACTTCAAATGGTTGTAGATTGACCTCTGATGTCCAAATGGGATAAAACAAAAGTCAAGCTTGGGGTTTTTGGACCTCTTCAATGTGATGCCAACCTCTTGTTTGCACCAAAAAGCTCCACTTTTTCCCAATAATAGAAATCCACAAAGAGGACCCCCTAAAATCCACTAAAATATGCACTCAAATCTCTTAAAAGACTATCTAATGACACTCTATGGGCTCTGATACTATGTAAGTTTTGGATATGAACACTAGTAAAAAAACAACAATATATGACCAAATAAACTACCAAAAATTGTAGATAAATGACCAAATTTGGTCATGTGATCAGTGGTAGTTTATTGCCAGTCATTTATCTCATGACCAAATTTATGACTAAACTATTTTAGTTATTTATTTGGTCATTTATTTGGTCGTTGAACTGGTCGTTGATTTGGTCATTTATTTGGTCATTGATTTAGTCATTTGTTTGGTTGTTTATTTGGTCATTGATTTGGTCATTTATTTAGTCATTTATTTAGTCATATATTTAGTCATTTATTTAGTCATATTAGGGCACGACGGAATCGAACCACCATCCTCCTACTTGTAAAGTAGGTGCTCTTCCATTGAGCTAGTACCCTTTAAAGAATAGTCATACCATGTATACTAGTAATTTCTATTAAACATGATTTCAATTTTTCCATCTATAGTTCAAGGGTTATGATAGTAAATGGTTATGACAATCATTCAAAACAAAGTATGTCAAAGCCTATTATGAGGCAAAGTTTGTGATTGTCATATAAAGAGGAAGAATCACAGGTTCTATCATTGTGAGAAGCACAGTCTATACATGAAAGAAAATGTAAATTTCTTGATCTAAGGGGCAATAAAATGGCAAAAAAATAGAGTAGCAACCTCCATGCAATTTCATGAATAAAGGAGAAAAATTCAGAGATTAAAACATAGCTCTTTACATGAAGGAACAACTCCTTTACTCAAGGCAAAAACAAATCACAAGGTTTGTCCACAAAGTATCCATTTGAATGTAGGGAATGCACAATTCTTTTATTTTATCTCTTTCCTGAGAGAGGGATCTCTCGCGTTCCATAGGCTTCATATTATTTTGATGAGTTGTATTGATCATTTTTCACCCACCAAAGCATGCCCCATGTAATGCATGAATGCAATATTTTGATAGAAAGATCACAAGACATTCATGAGTTTATGACAGTCAAAAGCATTGATATTTTATAAAAATGCAAGAAATATAGCAAAGAAATGCTATGATATGTTGAGAATGGATGTCTCTTTTACTATGCCTTGAGGTGAAGTAACCAGGTAAGGGAATAAAGGAAATTTGAACTCCAATGAATCGTAAATACTTATTGGTGGGGTTTAAGAGTCAAGCATGACAAGAAAGAGATACTTAGGTAGAGTTAAGTCCACAAGTCCTATTCCTACAAAGGAACTTAGGAAATTGTCCAATCAAGAGTTGAGAGTCAAGGATGATGGTGGAGGGCACCTAGGATTGGTGTTTGGACTTGGGTCTAAACTCTATGGAGATATTGCATGATTCATAAAGTTGGCACAATAATACATGTACATCTAAGTTTGCATAGCATTTTTTAGCAAGTGTTGCTTCACTTCATAGTAATAGTATCTAGACTCTATGGACATTACAACACAATTCATAGTGTTGACGCAATAATGCTTGAGCATCCAATTTTGCAATTGATTGAGGGAAAGCAATGATACAAAGGGTGGATTGTCATGTCCCTTTATTAGGATTAGATCCATAGAGAAGACTTCTAGCCTAAACCCTTTTCCCCTAGGCTAAAGGATAAAGCAAGGAAAATAAAAAATAATAATATTTTAACTAGGTTCAATCACTTTATATTTAAAAATCCACCTTCCATATTGCTTTGATAGATATCCACACCCTGTTCCAAAGCTCCCATTTTATCACTGGTAGAGAGGATGCTGGGAAAGATTATGGAATCTGGCTTTACACCTGCCAATTGCATTTTCTTGGCAATATCTCTAAAGATTTTCCACAACATCCATAAAAGCATAAAGGACAGAGAATTTTTTTCAAATACTGCAATTGCAACTGCCTTGGTAGACATTTATCCAAAATGTGGAAGCAGACAAGGCATAACAGTATACTTGAAAAAAAAAGTGGTCTCAAGGACTACGATGATTGTAGGATAAGCACAAACTAGACTTGCTTGTTCCAAAGCTCCTATTTTTCTAAGTGCATTTTCTTGAAATTTTCTAAAGCCTTTTCAAGAAATCCATTTTGTGAATATCTTGTTAGACACCAAAAATTTTCCACCTTAACTTTGTCATAATCATAGGACCTTATAGATGTAACTTGTTGAACACTTTTGCCTATTAGAATCTAAAGGGAGACAAAAGAGTTGTATGCATGTGCATGTCTGTATTTAGTATGTAAGTTATGAAAATACAGTTTCTATAATTTAACAACTAACTCAAAAGATTAATGATTAACCTATTCATGTTAAACTAAAATGTTCTTCTATCCCATTATAAATTCTAGTTACCCTCCATTCCAGAAACATCAGTACACAGAGAACTGTGAGTATTTTAATGTATATGAATTTTGATAAGAACAGATGCCAAAAAAGAAATTGATGAATGACATAACCTAGAGTGAGAAAGGGGAATATCTTTTCCAGATAAAGAAATATAAAAATTTACATGTGCATTCATGTTTGCACCATCCATGTAAACTTGACCGTTGTTGTCATGAATGATTTGGCACATCTTATCAATACCCTCCTCATATACACCATGGGTTGAAGGATAGGTAACCTGCACAAATTGAAATTACCTTCTTCAAAACACTTACACCACTACTACAATAATTCAATAGTTGCATTGTTTCTCATCAGCAATATTAAACATATTGCAAACATAACATCCTTTTTCACATTTGTGTGTGGTGAGAGTGCAATGGAGTTTTTGTGTTGATATTTATACAAGGATGCAAAAGGATATTTATGCATGGATATTTAGGATGTTTATGAAGGATAGTAGCAAGCAATAGACTTGTGCATGTCCTTGTGAACCAGAGGACTGTTACTCCTATCAATGCAACTCTGCCATGGTCTACCTAAACCATGGCTTTGTAGCTACTTATTCCATAGTAAGTAGGGCAACTTGTAAAATTTTTATGACAACAAAATCCAAATCAATTCTCATTTATTATGTGTTAATGTTTATAAATCAAATTGTAAAAGGAGACAAACTAATTTTCAATTTCCATTTTCCCTCCCACCCTCTTTTATCTTATCCTTCAACTATCTTGACTGGTAACATCTTGTCTCCAATACAAGTACACAATTTTTGAAAGGTTAGAATATGATTTATAAACAAGTATTATTACCTCTCTCTCATTAACATGTTTCCAACTGCTTGTCACTAAATGAAAAGAAGAAAAGATAAGTCATTAGGATCCAAAACAAACTTTCATTTTAACAATTAATTCTTAAAGATGATGCTTTGGGGATGGTAAACATACCTGGGATGGAAAAAATACCTGGAGGGAGATTATTGCCAGGTCACTGTGTAACTGAGAAGTTGTCTAAGCTGGAGGTGAAGACTTTACTTGCAAATCCTAAAAAGATAAAATAAACAAAAATATATAATCAAAGTTACATATGCAAGCAGTACAAGTTTAGAAAATTCATAAGAGCACACAATCTAAAGTGTGGACATTTCTTGGTCATTATCAAGGCAGTATTAAAATTTTACTTTAATTCAAGAAAAGAGTCCACAGAAGATAAGTCTTTCAGTGAGTTCAAGATCTTGAAGGAAAGCTCCAACCCAATGGGAAGAGAGTTCTCATTTTTCCAGTAGCTGAAAAAATATGTTGACACAAGATGTTTGCAAAACAAATAAAAAAAACAAAGAAAAGAATATGCATTCAATGTTGTTAAGAATCACTTACTTTCTAAAGCACTCCAAACAAAAATATCAACAAACCTATCATTTTCACTATGATCAAGCAGTAAAACCATTTTTTGACTGCTCTGCTCTCTTTCCTTGGATATGTAATTATTCAAACTAATAGATGTCTACTGGCAGTGATACGCAAGCAAAGAGAATGATTATTAACCTTCAACAATCAGTGTTGAGCAAACTATTTACCAAATGCCAGAGCTGCCAAATTTACATGCCTTCCAATGAACCAAACAAATTTCAAATTCTTGAAAATCATGGTATGTTGAAGATAACAACAAAACCATAAATCAAATATGAGAGCAGAACCATGACCAAATTTGTATCTGACTCACCTGTTCTTAGACAATGTCACTAGATTCTAGTTGAAATCAAACTCGAGGGAAAAGTTTAATAAAAATGTCTTTTAATGTTAAAAAACACTAATAAAATTTGAAACTGAATTCAAAAGGTCAATAATTATAACATTATATAATTTTTATACATAATAACAAAATATCATTAAGCATGAGTCAATAATACAGCATCACCATGCATCAGACCCAAGTTCAAATTCAAAACCCAACAAGCATACACCTCTTGATAAAATAGCTCTCATAGATCTCCCTCAATGCGCTTAGAGAACCTCCACACGAAAACTGTGAATACTGTGGTCATATTAGGCTCTGATCTAAGGGATAAATTTACAAAGAGAGAGCTTTTAATAGAAATAAAAGAATCTATGGGTAGATCAGAGCAGGGAAACAAAATACAAAGGACATTGAAACCTTAGACAATGTCTAAAGGAAAAATCACTATAGGGAAGAAATCAACAACGATTCTTGGTTTTCAAGGGCCATAAGTATGTTGAACCTTGACAGTGATTTGCCCTCAAACAAGTGAAATAAAATTTTCTTTAAAGGAGCATGAGTATGTTGAATTTTCCGGTAATATACCCCCGTAGATAACATTAAGTACTTAGAGTCTCTAAAAAAATTTGCATCCCTAGCCCACTTGACTACCTGTGTGTTCATCACTTGTGCTCAAGACACTCCCATCTTGGGTAAGGTTTATGCAACCCTCTCACCACCCATTTTTAAATATATATATTTCCTCACTGTGACTGCCTATCAGCTAAAACATGGAAGAACTGTAGTTCAAACTATTACCAAAGGCATCTCACCATCATGCATTCAGATTGAAAAAAATCTGCTCCAATGGTCTCAAATGTCAAATGCCTTTGCTCCCAAGCTCAATTCCAAGCCAGTGATGCCATTGTTGGCCATTCATTATTTCCTCAGTTTGTAGGTCCAAAATATCAACTTTTGAGCTGTTGTTGTGTGGTCACAAGTATTATATAGCTATTTTAAAAACTGAAGAGAACTGAGATGTAAGCTTTCCATGCAGACCCTGGTTTATGGGCTCTAGTACCCTATTCCTGAACTTCTGGTTTGTGCACTTCAATCCATGGGTGGATGTGCCTAAGGTTGTGGCTGTTTGGAAAAGGTTCCCCTTTCTTTCATTTCATGCCTGGATTAAACCCTCACAAGAACTTGTTGGCAACTAAATTGGCATGTTTAGGTACTGGCTTAGTGTGCTCATTCTGTTGTGGTGCAGTTTTTCTTGCCATCAAGGTTCAGACCTTACTAGGGTGTTATTATTGAGTTTTTATATTGGGGATGAGGTCCCCAGTATTTGACCTCACCGGTTCATAGCTCTAGGTTAAATGTGTTCCCAAAAAAACTATTAGAAAAAAAAATAAAAAAATGACAAGTTTCTTGATTGGATTCCTTCCTAAATCCTTAATTCTGCCAGTGCACATACATATGTGTAGATTAATCTCAAAAAATCCTTTGCCTGAACCATATGGGACTCAGTGCATACTCAGGAGATAGACTGTGAACATGACCATTTCTCAAGCAATAGCCCACAAATAAATAAGAGAAAAAACAATCTGGGAGCAGATAATTTTTATCCCAGTAGTTGTTTCTTATCCCAATATTGGGATAAGAAACAAATAATTGATGGTAGCCCTTGTTAGATAAGAAACAGATAATTGATGGTAGCCCTTGTTTATCCCAGTATCTGTTTGTTATCCCAATATGCCCATGTGTTAAGTTTTCATAAACAAGTTGGTCTGTATGACATCAAGGCCTACAATTCTGAATCAGTTTTGACTTTGTCTATACACATCTCTTGCAAACAGACAATATATGCAATGCAAAACCTGCAATAACAAGCATTGAATGCTTTGAATTGGCTGCAGGCATTTCAAGTTGGTACAATAAACCTTTAGTACAATAAAATAATTTCTCCCAGGGAGAAGAAAAGATGTAAAGATGTAAAGATGGCTTACCATAGAAAGAAGGCTAGGACCTGTATGCTTAGCTACAAAGTTTTCATCTTCAAACTTGCTACCATAGATGCTGACACATCCACTTCCATCTCCCTAGTATCCAACATAAATTTTATAATACATAATGAGAACCAAGGATAATCAAATGATCCTCATTTACATGTTATCTATCTTACAAAGTAAAACAATTAAATTGGTAAGCAACACGTAAAGATTATTTTCCAATTATTTATCATTAAATTACAAAAAACATGTAATCCCAAAAAATAAATTGTAAATGTAAAACCTTCAAAAAATCACCACCTTGGATCATGAAGTCCTTGATAACCCTGTGAAAATGGAAGCCTTATAGCCAACAGGAATGTCTGCCTTCCTACCAGATAAAATCCAAAATTCAAATATAATATTTTAATGAATGAAATAGGAAATTCACTACAAGGATAACTCTCAGGTGAAATAAAAAAGGATGAGTTGTTGCAAACAGTACAAAATAACTCTCAAGTGAAATAAAAAGCCTGAGTTGTTGCAAACAGTACAAAACTGCAATCCAATTTGAATTGTTTGGAGAAAAGACCCATGACAGATCAAAAATAATTCCTTACCTGTACTCGCCTGTACAGAACTTCCTATCACACCACAAACAAGCCAAATGTGAGAAATGTGTTCCTAGAGAGTACATAACAACCAGACTGGTGATTGTAATGATAACAATTTCTGCAATGAGTCCTTCATTAGATGATAGAATACTATGAATGCAGACCGACATTACAAAACTCAAACTTGGCTTGGACTTGGCAAGCTGATTATTGACTCAAAATTGGACTAAACACTCAAACTAGACAAATATTTGGCAAGAGACTCAGAAAATAAAATATAAACAGAAAATATAAAGATTTTTAAGGATTGTGATATTGCTATTAGGATTCAACTGTGTAGTTTTTGAGTCAAACTCATTGACCCATGTTTTGTGAGTAGTGGTTCACAAGAACCCATCTCTCATGAGAACTAATGGAACACTTATCACTCATTGTGTCTAGGTGATTCTCACAGAGCTGAAGCATCGGGCCTTCCTAGGATGTTGTGACACAAAATCCCAGGAAGGCCCGATGCTTCAGCTCTGTGAGCATCACCTAGACGCAATGAGTGTTACGTGTTCATCCATTAGAGACAATACACTTAGTTTCTTCATCAATATAACCAATAATAAATGGAACCATGAGAGGTTCCTAAAAATCTAATCCTTTGTCCATATCTTCATATGAATCCTTAATACAATGATATTTAATCATTCATCCATTTAATAAAGAACATGAACTGTCTTTCCACCTTAATACACTACATTTGCAATTATTGCATAATAAGAGGGTTTCCTATCAACAAGAATGTTACTATCCTTTCACATTTAGGTTCCATGTTAATTAATCCAACTTACCATTCCTGTCCAAAACACATTAGTCCTTATACCAAGATAATATAGTCACTACAAGCAACTTCCTTAGCAACTTCATAAAACTGTCATACTGCAGTTTTGATACCCTATATTATGTTATTCACAATGTTTGTTTTAGGAATCAACTTCAAAATTGCTCTGGTGAAGTTGTTTAGAACTAGGCCTTGTAAATCATATCAAAAGAAGAGAAGAATCCAACGGTTCATTAATAAGTTATAGCCCTCGGATAGAGACCTAGTTTGTTGTCAACACAAAAACTCAGAAATCCATTCTTTATGCTGCTAGGGCATCCTTTTACTTCAACAATACACAAACATTCAATTCAAAATCAAATGAATCTTAAATTTATCTGAGTATACTTTGAAATGAATCAATAAACTCAAATTTTCATCAGATAAAACTTGAGATACAACCAAACCCTTACAACTGACTTTATAACAGAGAGTTCGTGACAGTTTTCTAAAAATCACATGGATCTCTTTCCATGCATCATGAAAAATGCTCAAATATAATTTAGAATAAATTTAACTCATCCTAATACATAATCTATTCTATTAGAGAATGATGTAAATCCATTGGCATACAGAAAATATTCATGAAAAACCAATAACATGTTGCAAATAGATTACTGTCAACAAGTTTGATAAAAAAACTACAAAGTATTCTATTTATACAAAAAATCAATCTAAAACAATTGTTTCCAGATAGGGTTCTCTACCTTTTGATGGATCTAGGTTTACTCTAATAGAAGAGGCTTCTCCTTATTTTTATTTTTTTCATTTAGAACATTTGCACTAGTGTGACTAATGTGGAAGAAGAAATCAGTGATCTATTTCAAATTTATTATTGGACTTCCTTGCAAATATTTTGAGCGCTTCCTTGAAAAATTGGGCATCATTAATTTAAATATTATGTGAGCTTCCTTGCAAAATTAATTTTGTGCATATCAAGCAATAACTACATTGCATGAGATGACATCTCTTTGAGGAAATTTTCCAAACATTTGAGGTGCTTTGTTTATGATTCCACATTTTGCAAAAATCCATTGCTCCACATTTTGCATGTGTGTCTACTAGATTATTTACAACTATAATATCTAACAAAAATCCCCAGCTACTATGATTTTATGAATGTAAATAACCTGTTCCAAAGACTTCATTTTGGCACAAGCAGGGAAGATGCTAGAAAATAATATGGCAATTGAATTTGCTTGAAAGTTTCCAAAGCCTTTTCAACAAATAATGAGTTTTCATATCCTGCAATCATAGCATTCCATGAAATGACATCTCTTTTAGGCATTCTATCAAATGTTGAGCCAATGATGCTACAAGTGAATAGTTTCATCAGACATAAAATGCAAAAATGCTAGATGTATATAAAGAATTCTTCTTTTGATTTTGCTTCTGTAGTACTTCAGTTGGATCAGCCTCATGTGTTATCTTGTTATTTCTTCACATCTTTCTTTTTTTATTGACATTAGATCTGTTGAGAACTAAATCTTATGTTAAAAGTGATATGCCTGTTTATTATGACACCCTTCTATATCTACTCAATTTTCTAAAATTTTCTTGGTCTTCACAATGGGATGGGGTCGTCCATACTTAGTATGCTCTTGTTCCAACTTTCTATTGTGCTATATACCTCATAACTGCTCTTAGGAAAATAATGGTTTGTCTAGGATTGAATAAATGCATTGTTGAAATGCCTTATTTTAGTTGTTGAGGTGTGATTTCTACAAATTTAAAAGAATTACAAATGCATGGTTCAAATATTTGCTTGTAAAATGTAATTTCATTATCAATCTCTCTCTTTTTTTGTAAGCAACTAGTTAATATAACAAGATGTTAACATGTAACATGCAATGTCAATCGGTGAGCAAGCTTTATGGGGTTAGAGTCACATCTATGATGGACTGATGTATACAAAGTGTTTGAGAACATGATTCAGTTCATGGGAAGGAACTCTTGGGACCTTGTCTTGTTGAACTCTATACCTGGAGGTGAGACAACAATTGGGAGAGAATGCACAGGAGATGGATATTTGCTCAGCTCATGGTCTTATTGTTGAGATTTTTGACGCTACAGTGGCTGCAAAAGGAATCTGTGACTAGACAGGCTTTGGTATTATGAAGAAGTCTTTGAGAGGAACTATTTTGGAACCTTTGGCCACTTCATTAGGATGAATGAAGATCTATTATCCCCTGTCTGGATTAAAAAGGTCTGTGAATTTGCCTCTGGTATGATGTATGTGATGCAACTACGGGATTCCTAGGTTGAATCCCACTTGATCCTCTATAATTTTCTTTGAAAGGAGTTGCCCCCTTGGTAGATTTACTAGAAAAAGCCTACAAAGATATCTTTGCAAGTGATCTAAAATTTATATATAATTAAAAATATATGAATTGATTATAAAAGGATTTATTGAAATATAGCATGTCTCCAATATCCATAATGTGTGTTTGAATCTGGGGCATTATCTCTTAATATTAATGTGGAACAACAATGAAACAACCTTGACCCCTTGTAGAGTTAGCAAGCTCTGTAAACTAGTCAATCGATTATAATGAAATTAACATTCTTTTATGCCTAAAAGAGCGCGAAAGTTAAGAGAACAGCTGAAATTTGTCAGTTTTAAATGAATGGTACCAACAACAGAAATCTGAGTGGGTGTGATTGAAACTGGAGATAAAAAATTTGTGAAATTTGGATTCTTGTCAGTATTCGGCAAATCACTACATATTGATTGCCAACAGTCTAGAGGGTTAGTGCAGCCTGAGCACTTATACAGGTAGAAAGTTAAAAGTTGATTTATGGGATGCAATGACCACTTTGCATATACAAATTTTGGGCACCACTAATTCCAGCAAGCTGCATTAGTTAATTATCGCAGACATTCATGGCTTCAACAAAAAACTGAATTCTCTAAGTTAAATTTCTCATGACTAGTCTATATTCTAAGTATTAAAAGTTTCCAGGTATCTGCTTTCGGTGGGTATGTGGTACCTCTAAATTTGAGTGCACAAGAACAGGGGTGCAGATTAATTTAAAAAAAAAAACATAACAGAAACTGAACATATTAAATCATTCATAGTTTTGAAACTGAGACTCCAAGATCTGTAACAGCCCAAATTTTCAATTCACACAAAACTCAGTAATATGAAAATGCATATATAATAAAATTTAAAACGTGAAAAACAATGTTAAATAGTATAAATAATAAAATTATCTTTCACCCTAATAGAATACAATGTACATCATAAGATCATCTAATGGTTGATATCCTTTGATGAGGTATTTCAAATGTATCATATTATAATATTAATATCATGGTTGCTGCTTAATTTTTGGAGTCAAACTGATTGACACAAGTTTATTAATTATGATATTATAATAAGAATTCAACTGTCTAATTTTTTGAGCCAAACTTACTGACCCATATTTCATGACTAAGAATGAATGGATGACCTCCTAGAAAGCCATACTATGTTTTTGGGAGGTCACCCATTCATTCTCATAGAAGATAGGCTGTGTGAACCATTACTTATGAAATATGGATCACTCAGTTTGATTCAAAAGTTATACAAATAAATCCTAGTTTAACCAAATATGAAAAAAGAAAGAGAAACTATCATCTTCAAAGTTGAAACTCAATCTTTCATAATCACAGTTTCTCTCCTCAATTGTCATATAATCTTAGATGAACGCTCTTGGATTATAGGTTTGTCTCCAACATCCAAACACAATCTTACCATTCAATGTTACCCATACCTGAATAACTGGTTAAGACCAAGATTTGGTTATTTTTTCTCTCCAATTTATTAATTGACTTTGACAAAGATTGGAATAATAGCAAACACTTTTAGTTCAAAATTTCTATCCATATAAGGAAAGATAATGCACTACACTTGATAAAAGGCCTCTATGAAAAGAATCAATAATGTGTTATAAATTTATTATATCCTCCCAAAATAGTTCGGTGTTTGCTGAAGACAAAAGTATATTTAATATGCAAGGAAACAACATATCACACTAAAAACATTACACAGGAAAAAATAGTTTTTGTGGTCAGTTATCTATTTTGAACTTTTGAGTCACATGCCAATTTCATGACATGTTGAATTCCAACTCTGTGCCTCGTGCTCCCACAGCAGCAACTGCTACAAAAATATTAAGGCTCTTTGAGGAGGAATGAAACTACTGTCATATTTCAATTTTATATTAAAATGGGATGCCAAGAAAATGCCTCATGACAAAGCAATCCTAGAGAATATATTTGTCAATGACTAAAATCCACTACTATGCTCAATTCAATTCCTATTAAAAGTGACAAACTCTCAAATTACCATTAGTCAAAATGCCACTGTCATATGTGAAATTTATATAAAAATAGGATTCCAAGCAAAAGCCTTATGTCAAAGCAATTCTAGAGAATATATTTTTCAATTCCAAAAATCAGCTGTGAGCATGAGGTTTCCAATTGCAACTATAGTATAAACATGATACTCCAAATAAAATGTGCAATTGTGTGATGAAACAATATGTGCAATTATAGCTGAAGTGCTACCCAGTGGTTTTGTCTTGCAATTGTAAACAGGATTCTCCAAAATGTTTTGGGCTTGAGAGATCTCAAACATAAATTGTGTCATGGAAATGGTTCTATCTTACAACCAGAAACATAAAAATCCAAAATGTTTTGGGAGCTCTTGATCGTAAATTGTGTTTTGGAGTGACATTTCCAAACTATGCTTACAGGGTCATCTAAGTTTTGTCTTGCAACCAACTCCAAATGTTTTCTGACCTCTCATGCATATATTTTGTATTATGGAATGACATTATTAATTATAACAAGAGAATCACCTAATAGCTCTATCTCACAACCAGATACATGATACTCCAAAATCTTTTGGGAGTTCAAATGGATATATTGTCTTATGGAACTCTTAACTAGTATGACATGGGCCATGATCTAGCTATTCCAGGTGAGACCATTAGTAGTTCCCTTTTGAAGGAGCCATTGGCCTTAATGGCATGCATCTTCATAGAACATTGATTCTATAGTTAGCTACTTGTTAGAACATTTATTTTATTGGATTTTATCAAATGATTTGGTTGCAGAGAAAGCATAAAATCCTAAAATTCATATAATCAAGAATGTCATAAATACAATTCAAATTTATTTATGAATTTGTTGTTGGTTGAAATATGGTTTTCATAGACATCTTGAGCACCACTACATTTATTCAAATACAAAATTAGGATGTCATTAGCATTTACATAACATATAAACAAAGTTATTACTTCACAAATAAACATACAAATAGACTGAGATAACTGTAATAAAGGGCAACCGACACTTATGCCAGTTGAGATGCTAGCTACTTAAAATAAATAAGTGGATTTTATTATCTGATATTTTCATTTCAATCCAAGGAATGTGAGCAAGTTCTAAAATTGACATAGGAGAAAATGTCAGAGGCACATTTCAATTTTTTTTTATAAATATCACGGAGGCATCTTTAGCAATGAATTGGTTAAAAACCAAAATTTGAGTGCCAGCAACATTTGCATATTGATAAGTGGAGATATTTTACACAACAATTCAAATTGTGACATTGCTACTAGGATTCAACTATGTAATTTTTTGTGTCAAACTCGTTGACCCATGTTTCATGAGTAGTGGTTCACATGAACCCATCTCTCGTGAGAATGAATGGAAGACTTAGCACTCATTGCATCTAGGTGATGCTCATAGAGGTGAAGCACTGGGACTTTCTGGGAGGTCACCCATCTTAGTACTACTCCACCTCAAGCGCGCTTCACTACGGAGTTTCCTCCATGGTTAAACACACTTTGCTTGCAACCCCATTTGCAAAACCTTCAGCAAGTATTTAAACTTTACCTTAAAAATGGTATTTCTCATTTCATGACAAATCTTATTAATAGAAAGTTGAGTGAACATAAAAACATGAATTAAGTAGGCAAAGGTACTTGTGTTAATATAATGAACACAATCACTACAATGGTATTTGCCTATTTATTGCACATTTTTATGTTTATTTTGACGTCTAAAAATCACAAAAATGCAACTTGGAGTCAATAAGAACTCGAGAACCAGAAGAAGTGACATTATGGGAAGAAACTCAGTAATAATTCAAAGGAGTGACTCTATTTTTCAGGAGAGAAAGCCAATGCATGTACTCAGTCAGGAAGTATATCTGACATTGATCTCATCAGATGTAAAAATATATATTTTCATTTTGATTTGGATCTACATCTTGATATGGTCAACTGAACCCAAAAGTATGCGTGACACAATTGTATGAAAACATTGCTTCTCACTATTTCTGAAATATGCTAAAAAATATAGCAATACAAGGATCGCAGGCAAGTGAAATAGAGGAAAAAATGAGTAAAGAGAATACAAGAGTTCATCTTCTATCCATACAAAACTCTGATGGGAATTTCCAGTCTCCGTAAAGAATGATAAATATGCCAATCTAATTTTAAAATCTTTGAAACCTGTATTTAACTCCTTTATTCTAGAAGACATCATCACGATAGATGTGACAAGCAAGTGATAAGTTGCAAAATAGAAACATTTATTAACTATTAGTGATGACTAGCAATAGATTATGGAATCACATGAAAGGTATTGTAAAAAGGCATGGCCTTGTAATTTAACATTGTGATGCAAGATTGATTAATACAGGAAGCTGATAACTTGTTTTTTCTCAGCCAATGTTGTAGCATGTTTCCTAGGTTAAGTAGCACACTAGGAACAAATTTCAGGAAATAAGAATATATCAACTGTCAACAATATAAACAGATATTCTGAACATAGAGATTAAAGTACTAAAAATATTAGTTTGAATTGCCGCTTGTTCTGAACATTGCGATTTTCATTAAAGAAAAGTGAATGGCTGATAGAACCAAGGATATCGCTGCTAAAGAAGCAAGGAATCAAAGAATTGAAAAGTAACCAGGTCGCTGTGACAAGAAGATGCAGAAGGAATATTGTTTGCCGCAAATCCCATCTTTTAATGCCTGCAAGCAAAATAGGAAGTCGTTGTTAAAAAAAATCAAGGGTAAATAGGTTGGAAAGAAACCGCAAAAGAGTCAAAGAAGATCGCTAGCGATTGCAAAGCCCCTCGAATGAGACTCTCATAAAGATAACACCGATCAAACGGAAAAGTCAAGTGAAAAGATAATATAGGGTTTGTGATTATTTCAGTCATTTTATTTGGAGTTTGTTAGAAGAAAATGAAGTGATTCGTCAAAGTAGGAGATTCTACTGAGTAAAGAATGGCTTATTAACAAATTCCAGTGACTAGGTTAAAAGAGGATATCAAATGAGCGAAAATGAGAAAGTCACGAACGCAACGAAAAATTGCTTTTTAGCAGAGGCAAATTTCCTTAGGGTTTATCCATCATTTTCAGTCGAAGCAAGCATCTGCTAGCAACTGTCATGGAAACACCATTGCAAAATCCAATGTGGCTTCCGTGAATAAGGAAAAAGATAGCAAATTTACTGGTTACTGCTTTAGATGTTGGCTTTACGGTCATAAGTAAGCAGAATGTAGAACTAAGGGCATTCAACCTCACCCAACATACGATCATCTTACAGATTTCATCGCCAAACAGAAAGAAAGAAGTCTTAGGGAAGCTCAACAATCAGAAGCACCAAAATGTTGGGTTTCTGATACATCTGAAAAGCAAATGGATGGAAACAGGTGTTTGACTGTGGCATTTGAGGGTTTGGCAAGCAGTAAGATGATTCCTATGCCCAAGGTGTTCACAGTGCAAGCCCTAGATCATCAGATACAGGTTTTTGCAAAAATGAAATATGCAAAAAGCAGTACAATCCCCGGGACCACCAAAGCCCCGATGTCTAGGAAATCTCTGGTGCGAAATCCCTATGAACCTCTATCTACTAAGGGGGGAGGAAGACAGTTGGTGGCTCAGGTGTCTCTCAGGGATGAAAATACAAATAAGAATGAATGGCAAACGGTTAAAAAATGGAAGTCGGTAAGATCTATCCCAGGTAAGTATGAAACCAAGGAAATTTTGTTAAAAAACTCTTTCGATGCTTTGAATAAAAAGGATTTTAAGAATATTATGTTTAATACTTGCAATTCGATTCATAAGTCTGTAAAAGCATATACTCCTCCACACAGAAGGA
>MU225313.1:399204-412643 GCA_018584345.1 Thuja plicata
ATATATATATATAGATATATATATATATATATAGATATATATATATATATATATATATAAACAGATATTCCCGCTAATGGAAAGAACAAGAAGCAGAGTGTGAGAGCCAACCTTATTGAGTCCCTCCACAATCAGAAATTGTGAAATTAAACTATGAATGCACTAAAAAAGGCTACCCAAGCTAGCAAGTGGAAAAGATTCAGTTGTGACATAAACAAAAACAAAAGAATTCCTAAACTGCAATGCATTATGCTATTGCACAGTTCCATTAATGTTGCAAATATCAAGACACTCACTACCAAGCTCAAAATTTCCATTGGGAACAACCTCTTTAAACTCAACAAGACAGGCAACATTGTGGTCACAGGTAGGTAGCCTCTTTGCATATAATATGATTCAAGTCATTCATTTATAATAAAAACACATTACAATCAAGGATAAAGATAATTGTATTGCAGTCAATATGGAATGTTTTGCCTAGAAGTACAAATAAGGCAGCTATCTCCAAACCTCTGTCCCCGATTTCCTCCAGAATATGTTGTGTCTTCAATCATTATTGGAAAACATTGAAGTATTTGATTAAAACATTTAACTTCGTACTTACTTCAAAATTCAAATTTGAAATGTACAATTTTGCACCAGTCTCTGGTCCTGAGCCGTCATCTATTCTCAAACATGTCATGTTGAGAAATAGTTATGTTTTACAGAGTGAGCATTAAGAAAGAAAGAAGAAACCCACTAGAAAGCACAATGGAAACTATGAATTCCTCAAGTTCCAGATGAAAGACACCTCAAAAATCCAAACATAAGCCAAATATTAAAATCAAAATATTACCCTGATCGCAGGAAGAGTGTTTTAGGGCTTTTGAAATCCAAGCACCAATCTGCACATAATGTTTCCAGCCAAGAACAAAACAAATTCTGTTCTTTTTCATTTTGTTTTTATAACAAAAAAAACCTATAGGTGGCAATGCAAACACTATCCATGGCCGCCATTTTTGTGTCCATTGATGCCCATACATGCTCACAGGCATAACCAGGGTTTTTTTTTGTTAACTCCCTTTGAACTTGAATTTGGCTTTTTGGATTCAATTAAATTTCCCTCCTTTCCTCCATTTCCTTCTCAAAGTGAATTTGGCTTTTTTTTTTTAAGTCAATCAAATTTCCCTCCTTTCCTCCATTTCCTTCTCAAAGTGAATTTGAGAAATAAGATGTCAAAACACAAAAGAGTTAATATTGTACCTCTTTATTTTATTTGATATTGTCTTTTACATGAAACAATTATAGAATATCTAAGACCCTTCTAATTTTTTTGTTTTCTGACAACATCTAAATGGACAAAAATGTCAAGAAGATGTGAGATCTAGACTTACCAATCAACTTGCAGTCAATATGGAAATTTGACTACAAGTATAATTAGATTTACTTGTTTAATTTAATTAGATATATGTATACATAAATGAAAGATTGATAAATTAATTAGATACGGGGTGATATAGGGATAATAATATAATGCAATTAATTAATCAACAAAGTAACTCAACATGAAGTTTATAAATCAAATGGTGTTATGAGATGTACAAATAGCTTGACAATAGAATTAGTTAAGCACACTTGAATTGGAGAAGTATTGTGATGGATGACCTCCCAAGAAGCCCAATGCTTCACCTCAGTGAGAATAACCTAAATGCAACATGCATAAAGTGTAACCATTCATTCTCGTGAGATATGGGTTCTTGTGAACCACTACCTATGAAACATTGTGAACCACAACTCATGAAAAAATATAACCTCCCAAAAAGTTGAATCACTACTCATGAAACACTATGAACCACAACTCATAAAATATTTTAACTCCTGAGAATGCCCAATGCTTCACCTAGATGCAATGATGAATGCAATGAATGATATAATCATTATACATGTACTTTAATAAAGCCCTAGCTTTGATTTGTTGGATGATGTTTACTCATGTATGTTTTCCTGTAAAGTCATCGTACTTGTGTATATATAGTGAAGATTTAATTTATTTTATATACATTTTACATTGGTACAGTATATTTATTGATCATGCACTTATTATTTTATATTTCATTTCTTAAAAGATGTTTGTAACATGAGTTTATTTGATAGTCTAAATATATGTGTTTTCATGTTTTATGTATGAATCCTCTAGTGTCAAATTTCTTGGAAATCACATGGGGCCTCTTGTGTTATCTAATAAAGTTTGAGGGTTTCATTTGGATGTAAAAATGAAAGAAATTGACTTTTATCTTATAGACAGAAAATGAGACAAAGTAGTGGCAAATAGTGGCCAAAATAATGTTCGCACAATAAGTCTATTGGCGAACACACATTATTGGTGAAATGCAACTTATAAGAATATAAGTATATGATATTATCAAATGTTAATGTGTAAAGGAGTATTAATCATTCATTTAGTCATTTTTATTATAAGGGTGATTAATTATTTAGTCATTTATTTAGTCATTTGTTTAGTCATTTATATGGTCATTTATTTATTCATTTATTTGGTCATTTTACCCAATGACCAAATTCATCATTTATTTAGTCATTTATTTGGTCATTTTACCTGATGACCAAATTGGTCATTTATTTAGTCATTTTAGTTGTGATTTTACCCGATGACCAAATTGGTCATTTATTTAGTCATTTATATTTGTGAATTGCAAAAAAATGGTAGATCATGATCAGTTTTAGTCTGTGATTTTACCTGATGACCAAATTGGTCATTTATATTTGTGAATTGCAAAAAAATGGTAGGTCATGATCAGTTTTAGTCACGTGACTAAAAATTTTAGTCACATGACTAAATGTTTTAATCACCTGGTCATTTATTTACCAAATTCTACTAGTGGAAGGCGGCCACCCAAGATCTAAAGGCAATGGAAACACAATAACAAGAGATAAATGATATGATATGAATAATTGTACTCTCAACAAGAATGTAATAGAATTGACCAACTGGAATCAACTTGAATTGGATGGATATTAGATTACAATGTACATGTGCCTGCTTATCTAAGCAAGGCAATAAAAGAACAAAGCACACAATGATGACATTTGGCTTAATGAGATGCAAGGGTAGATAGGAGAAAATAATAGATAATTCCACTAAAGGTGGATAACCCACCAAAGGTGGAATTTCTCCTACAACCATATTCCCTAGATATGCAATTCCCTAAGTGTCGCCTATGCAAATTACTATGAAATAAATTATCCTAAGTTAACTTAAGTAAATTGTAATTATACGAGAAATTAATTACACCAACGAAAAAAATGAATTGAAAAAAAAAAAGATGTATCAAATGTATAATTGTGGGCATTATAGGAAGAATTAACAAGTTTCTAAGAGGTACAAAAGAAATTAAAAAATAATATGTGCTCTAAAGGCGTTAGAATATAATACATCAAAGGACTTAACCTTGATGACTTGAATGAAATAATCAACACATTTGTAAAAGTATTCCTAGGCAAACATACTAATTAGACAAAGTAATACATATTATTCCTAGACTTGGTCATTATTGAACTAAGAGTTTTTGCAGTTCCTAGGAATAGTCTAAATTGGAGGTTGTTCAAACCTATGAGTGTCTTTGATGTCGATGTCGATGTCGATGTCGATGTCGATGTTGATGTTGATGTTGATGTTGATGTTGTAGTGCTACATAATTGTCTAATATTTTATTTGATGAAATCTAAAACATTTGTTCCTTAGTTTCCTTAAGTTCTAACATTGATGTTGTAATTAGTTGTGTGAATGCCCATTGTTATAACATTGATTAATTTAGTTTTTCCTTGATGAACTATAACTGAATGAATGTTTGAAGATTATAAGTTGATGATCACCGAGCCACAAAAGTGAATGCAAGACATTAAATCAGTTAATGTATTGTATTTTCATTGATGTCAACTTGACATAATATGATTGTTCATACACATAATATCATAGCTTTGAAGATCTGAAGAGACAAAGTTTATGTGCTTGGTAAAACATAAAAGTTTTGTATACACTGAGTGACAGTAAACACCGATGGACAGTGCACACCAACAGACAATGAACACCAAGTAGTTCACAATGTATACCGAGAACCACAGTAACTGAGCAAGTGTTACCAAGCAAGAATTATTTATCGAGCATAACTGAAGTTGTCACGAAGCACAACTGAAGTCAATGACCGAGCTAACTAGAGTTGATGACCAATTAGAACTGAAGTTAAAGAACGACAAAACACTTAGCTATTAAGAGCTATATTTAGGGATTGACTGATTGATTGTTTTATTCTTAATGATTAGTTAAACTAAAGCATGAAAGATATTTAAAGCACGTTTTATTCCCAGTTATCAAGGAGAGATTTCCAGAATAAAACTAAAGCAAATCTTTATGGGATAAAGCAAGCATGGCGAGTTTTATGGATCAAGAAGTAATCTACAACAAAAAGGAGATTGAGAGGCTAATAAAGTCTATATAAAGAGACAAGGAATTCATTATGAAGAGAGGAATGTTGAATATATTCTGGTGAAGATAGAATTCTTCATATAGATCTTATCATACAGGCTGAAGAACAGCGCCAAGGAATTCTGCAGACACTGAGCAACAGAGGACAGAGCATTCACCGAGCAGAAGAAAGGAAGAGAGCTAAGGAATTGAAGAGCATATGGATCAGAGGGGTATTATTGGACTAACAATAGATCTGAATATCTACAAGTTAAAGTTTTATTTTAAACAGATCATTTACTATATTAGTTTAACCATTGATTCAAAAAATCTCTTAACCGAGTGAGATTTAATAGTCCATGTTGTATTGAGATAATCAAGAGTATCAAAAGGTTTTATTGTTAATAGCATAGTGATTTCTAGGTCAAAAGACAAACTGTTAGTTTTAAATCATCTAACAAGGTTGCACTTAACAGTGTGTTGTAACCTTTAACATGGTTGGCTCTTCACTGAGCTCACTTTAGAAGAGTGAAATATTTTGAGTTACCGGTCCCAAGTGGTTTTTCCCTTAACACGGTTTCCACATTAAAATCTATGTGTCAAATGTGTATTTATTTCATTGCATTGATATTTTTCTTTACAGATTAATGATACTGGATTGGTCGATTAACACTAAGTTTATTTGCTGCTACTCGGTAAAGTCTAGAAAAGATAAACACTATATCTTACCGAGCAATTTATATTTGTTAAATTTATTTAAGACATACATCTTGATGGACTGAAAGATAACTATAGGATATTATATTTGAGATATAAGTTTTGGTTGGATTTTTGGAATTATTTTAAGGCCACTGATTCACCANCCCCCCCCCCCCCCCCCTCTTATTTATTCTAACAATTGGTATCAGAGCTTTGGTGCTTGGAAGAGAGTTTAAATAATTAAGCTAAAGATCACAAGATGAGTAAAATGGATGTGCCTAAGTTGAGCAAAGACAACTTTGCATCATGGAAAAGCAGGATAAGACTTCATCTATCAGGTATTGGAAATGATGTCACACAATACTTGGATACTGAATATGTTGCACCTACTAGAGCTCTGACAGTTGATCAATTGAGAGAATCATGAACATAATTCTATGATGATAGAACTTGCTTCTTCACTATCCCATGCTAAATTTGAACATGTGAAATCATGCACCTCTGCAAAGCAAATGTGGGACAAAATCAAGATAGTACATGGAGGAGATGTAAATGTGCTAAGAGCTAAACCTGAAAGCCTAAGAGGAAATTTTGATGACTTGAAAATGAAAGGAGAGAAAATCACTCAGTACAGTGACAAAATCAAAGAAGTTGTTAATGCTATCCGTGGAGTAGGAGGAGTACTTGAGGAATAAATAGTTTTAAGTAAAATTTTGAGAACCTTACTACCTGTTTATGCTATTAGAGTATCTACAATTCAAGAAATGAGAGCAGTAGAAAATAACAATGTTACTCTTAATAGTTTGATTGGTAGAATTATTTCATTTGAGATGAGAAACTATGACAACAGTGTCTTACCAATTATTGAGTCTGCATTCGAATCTTCTCTAAAAATAAGAAAATCTAGTCACAAACACACTACGAGGAGTGATAGTGACAGTGATAGTGATGAACAAGAACTTGATAAACTTGAAGCTCTAATGGCTAGGAGCCTACATAGAGGTAAAGGAAGATATAAAGGTAAATTACCATTGGTCTATTTTAATTGCAAAGAAATTGGACATTTTGCTGCTAGATGCCCTAACAAGAGAAAGGATAGATATTATGAAAAGAAGTATGACGCAAGTGATCACCAAGACTAAAAAATCAAACAACACTCTAACAGAAGAAATAACCAAGATTACAAGGACAAAGGCAAGAAGGCTTGTTACCTGGTTGAGAACAAAGCTAAAAATTCTACTACTGATGAAGATGAAGATGTTGAGGTAGTATTTGTTGCTATGAATGATGATTCAGATGAAGAAGAAAGG
The DNA here is from genome assembly GCA_018584345.1 of Thuja plicata. NCBI lineage: Eukaryota > Viridiplantae > Streptophyta > Pinopsida > Cupressales > Cupressaceae > Thuja > Thuja plicata. The sequence goes on from MU225313.1 coordinate 405,673, forward strand.
TATGTTGAAACTGCACTCATATTTAAAGTTAGCAAAAATGATGTCCAGATTATTGATATTGGTTGTACTCATCACATGACTAGAGATAAAGAAAAGTTTGAAACTTTTGAATATTATAATGGTGGATTAGTTAGGATGGGTAATGACTCACCTTGCCTAGTTGAAGGAAAAGGAACCATCATGTTGAATAATCTGATCAGATGTGAAAATACATATTGGGTGAAAGGACTTAAATATAATTTATTGAGTCTTTCACAGCTGAACAACACAAGACATCGAGTTGCATTTGAGAACAAAAGGCAAAGATCTATAATGGAATAGGAAAGTTGATTGATATTGGTGAACAAACAAAAGGTAATCTATTCTATCTTGAAAATATTGAGACCACTTGTTTATTGGCTAGAAATGAAGACATTTGGTTGTGGCATAAAAGGTTATATCATGTGAACTTTGACAACATGGTTAAGATAAGTAAGAAAAGAAAAGTAAGAGGCTTACCGAGTATGTCAAAACCCGACCATGTTATGTGCAAGAATTGTCAAAAAGGAAAAATGACAAAGTCTAGTTTCAAGAGAAAAACATACACATCTAATGCTATTATAGAGTTAGTCCATACTGACTTATGTGGACCAATGAGAAAAAAGAGCTATTATGGTGATAGATACTTTATTCTATTTGTTGATGACTATTCTAGGGTGATGATTGTTATGTTCTTAAAAGAGAAATCTGAAGCATTTAAGATGTTCAAATGGTATAAATCAAAAGTTGAAAAAAATGTGGAAAAGAACTTAAATGTTTAAGATTAGATAGAGGAGGAGAATTTATTTCTGATGAATTCAGTAACTTTTGTAATAAGTATGGGATTACAAGACAAGTTTCTGCACCGAGAACACCGCAACAAAATGGGATTGTTGAAAGAATAAATAGATCAATTGTTGATTGTGCCAGATCACTGATGATTGAAAAAGGCATCACACAAATATTATGGAGAGAAGCTGTAAGTACTGTTGTCTATACACTAAACCGATTCAATTGAAGAAAGACACCAATAAGACACCTTATGAGCTATGGTATGGATACACACCATATGTGAGTTACTTTAGATTTTTTGGAAGTCAATGTTATATATTGAAAGATGATAGAAATGGGAAACTTGACTCTAAAAGTGATGAAGGAATATTTCTAGGATATTCTGCTAAAATCAAAGCTTATAAATGTCTGAACAAATCTTCTAACAAAATCATTGAAAGTGCAAATGTTAAAGTGGATGAATTTGTTGAGAAAAATGATGAGGAAAGTAGAAAGGAACTGAAAGATTACAACATATTTGTCTACATCGAAGAACTCGACACCTTGCCTGAGCAAAAAAACAATGCAACCAAGCAACATGATGCACACATTGAGAATCAGGAAAATGCTCACAATGCTAAACCAAGTGATAATGAAGATAAAAATGAAGATCAAAATGGAGATCAAAATGAAGAACATAGATCTGAACCTATACTTTCTAAATATGTCAGAAGACACCATCCATAGGACCAAATCATTGGAGACAAAAGAGGTGGAATGAGAACAAGAAGTAAGTCTCTTAACACTAGATGTTTGATTTGTGATTTTGAGCCTAAATCTGTTAATGCTGCACTTGAGAAACAAGAATGAGTCAGTGCAATGAATGAAGAGATTGAAAATATTAAGAAAAATAAAACATGGACATTAGTACCTAGACTGAGTGACAAAAATGTCATTGGTACCAAATGGATATTTAGAAACAAACTCAATGAGAATAGAGAAGTCACAAGAAACAAAGCAAGATTGGTATGCAAAGGTTATGCGCAAGAAGAAGGTATTGACTATGGAGAAACATTTGCACCTGTTTCTAGACTAGAAGGAGTAAGAATTCTACTTGCTTATACTTCTTTTAAAGGATTCAAAGTATACCAAATGGATGTTAAATATGCATTTATGAATGGAATACTAGAAGAGGTATACATTGAACAACCTGAAGGGTTTGTTGATCCTAACAAGAAGAACATGGTTTTTAGACTACACAAAGCCTTGTATGGATTAAAACAAGCACCGAGAGCATGGTATGAAAGAATTCACTCTTATCTCATTAGTATTGGATTTGTTAGAATAAGTGACAACAGTAATCTATATTTGAAAAGAGAAACTGATGATAAGATTTTGATTGCTGAGATATTTGTTGATGATATCATATTTGGAGGTAATGATATGCTATGAAAATCATTTTCTGATGAAATGAGAAAATAATTTGAGGTGTCAATGTTTGGAGAGATCAATTTTTTTTTGGCCTACAGATTCTATAATAGGATGAAGGCATCTACATCACACAATCCAAATACATCAAAGAAGTTCTAAAGATATTCAAGATGGAGGACTCCAAACCAATTGGAACACCTATGGAAACCAGATGTAAATTGACAAAGGAAGACAAGACTACTGAGGTAGCTCATACCTTTTATAGATCTATGATTGGAAAACTAATGTATGTTGTACACACTAGACCAGATATAACACATGCAATTGGTATAGTTACAAGGTTATCTGCTAATCGTAAGGAATCACACATGACTATTGTCAAAAGAATTTTGAGATATCTAAAGAATACCGAAGAATATGGTTTGTGGTACAATAAAGAAAGCAAATTTGAGCTACAAGTTTATACTGATGTTGATTGGGCTGGAAACATAGATGATAGAAAGAGCACAACAGGAGGAGCATTCTTTATGGGTGATAGACTTGTCACATGGATAAGTAAAAAGAAAGGATGCATATCACAATCAATTGCAGAAGAAAAATATGTGGATACTGCTGCAAATTGCTCTAATATTGCAAGGATCAAGCAATTGATGAAAGGTATGAATGAAGAAATTCTAGACCCAATAATTATCTATTGTGATAATACTAGTGCTATAAACATCTCAAATAACCTTGTGATGCATACTAAGACAAAGCACATAGCTATTAAGTATCATTACTTGAGGGAACAAGTACAAGAGAAAGATGTGATACTGGAATATGTACAATCCAAAGAACAACTAGCAGACATATTCACAAAACATTGCCAAAAGATACATTTGAGTACCTGAGGAATAGACTAGGGGTTCGTCCCTTGTCTACTGGTCACTAAGTTGACTTAGAGGCTACATCAGCCTACACATTATCAAAATATTAGTCATGTTGATGCAAGTTGAGATATGGACTGCAATGACATATTAGTCCACTAATGGGACAAAAAGATTCAAAGGGAGAAAAATATTGTTGGCAACTACAAAGTTGAATATTTTTTTTGGCTTTGCTGTCAAAGGGAGAGAAATATCCATCAAGAGGAGAACATCCAAAGGGAGAAAGATTCAAAGATTAAAGGGAGAGAGATATTCAATGAAGTAACCATCCATCAAAGGGAGAGAATTGAAGAATAGAATCTACAAGAAAGGGAGAGACAGAATCAGAAAACATAATTGTTACACCTATCCATTGAAGGGGTGAAGAAAGGGAAAGCACACAACATAATCAAATCTAAGATAGAAGAGCTTACCAAGATTAAGATATTTGAATTGGTTATAGAACAATAAGTTTGGTATGTTATGGCATATCTTATACTGCATATGTCATAGTATGTTGCCATCAATGCCAAAGGGAGAGATTGATGAACTATAACTTATTGAATGTTTGAAGAAGATAAGTTGATGATCGTCGAGCTGCAAAAGTGAATGCAAGACATTAAATTAGTTAATGTATTGTATTGTCATTGACGTCAACTTGACATACTCTAATTGTTCATACACATAATATCATAACTTTGAAGATCTAAAGAGACAAAGTTTATGTAGTCAACAAAACATAAAATTTCTGTATACACCGAGTGACAGTAAATACCGACAGACAATGCACACCGATAGATAGTGAACATCAAGCAGTTCAAAATGTATACCAAGCACAACAGTAATCGAGCAAGAACTATTTACCGAGCATAACTGAAGTTGTCACCGAGCACAACTGAAGTCAATGACTGAGCTAACTGGAGTTGATGACCAATCAAAACTGAAGTTAAAGAACAAAAAAACACTTAGCTGTTAAGAGATATATTTAGGGATTGACTGATTGATTTCTTTATTCTTAACGATTAGTTAAACTAAAGCATGAAAGAGATTTAAAGCACGTTTTATTCCCAGTTATCAAGGAGAGATTTCCAGGATAAAACTAAAGCAAATCTTTACGTGATAAAGAAAGCATGGCGAGTTTTATGGATCAAGAAGTGATCTACGACAAAAAAATAAGAAGATTGAGCGGCTAATCATGTCTATATAAAGATATAAGGAACTCATTATGAAGAGAGGAATGTTGAATATATTATGGTGAAGATAGAATTCTTCATACAGATATGATCATATAGGTTGAAGAACATAGCCAAGGAATTCTGCAAACACCGAGCAATAGAGGACAGAGCATTCACTGAGCAGAAGAAAGGAAGAGAGAAAAGGAACTGAAGAACATATTGATCAGAGAGGTATTATTGGAATAACAATAGATCTAAATATCTACAAGTTAAAGTTGTATTTTGAACACATCATTTACTGTATCAGTTTAACCATTGATTCAGAAAATCTCTTAACCGAGTGGGATTTAACAGTCCTTATTGTATTGAGATACTCAAGAGTATCAAAAGGTTTTCTTGTTGACAACATAGTGAGATGTGCTAGGTCAAAATACAAACTGTTAGTTTTAAATCCTCTAATAAGGTCTCACTTAACAATGTGTTGTAACCTTTAACAGGGTTGGCTCTTCATCGAGCTCACTTCAGAAGAGTGAAATTTTTTGGGTTACCAGTCCCAAGTGGTTTTCCCCTTAACAGGGTTTCCACGTTAAAATCTATGTGTCAAATGTGTATTTCTTTCATTGCATTGATATTTTTCTTTACACATTAGTGATACTAGATTGGTCAGTTAACACTGAGTTTATTTGCTGCTACTCGGTAAAGTCTAGAAAAGAAAAAACAATATATCTTACCGAGCAGTTTATATTTGTTAAAGTTATTTAAGGCATACATCTTGATGGACTGAAAGATAACTAGAGGATATTATATTTGAGATATAAGTTTTGGTTGGATTTTTGGAATTATTTTAAGGCCACTGATTCACANGTTTCCCCCCCCCCCCCCCCCCTCTCAGTTATTCTAACATTTCCTAACCATTCAGATCTAACAAGTGAATGAATGTTACAATTTTTATTTTATTTTAGATTTGCTTTATATTTCTTGTTACCTTATTTCTATTGATATTTTTCTAAAACAACATTTTATAATAGTTTAAGTCATTAAAGAAGCATTTAAATGTTTATATTTTCTTATAATAGAATGTGTATGAATGTCTATAGTTGCATCATGCTAAATCTCGCATGTTTAAACAATAAAGGAGATATAAAGCATTGAAGGTGCACAATTCCTAGCTTATACCCAAGTTTATTAGCAAAGGCCCCTTGTGAAACATTCATATAGACCACTAGGTTATCCCAACATGGTCAAAGTGCTATTCTAGAAGGAACCTTGGAGCTATTTCTCTTTCTTTCCAAGAGGAGTTGATCAATTCCTATTCACTTAGTTGTCTGTGCTAACACAACCATCAATAGAACTGGTACTAGAAGGAGGGCACCAATCAGGTTAACCTAGAAAGCATTGTTCTTTATCCCCTAAATGATACAAGAGGATCCTTAGATCCACTCTTGAAAAGGGAAAGTTTCTAGAAATTTCCTGTAACATAAAAAAAAATATGATATGTGTTGATGTTACTTAAAATGTAAAGGAGGAAAAATGTGGTTTAAGGAGAGGGTTTGAATTGTTAATTGTTATTTGTGTTGATTGTATATTGCAATTGTGATTGTGATTAAGTTAAGATAAGATGCTCCTTTCTTTCACCCTCAAATACACAAATAGGAGATCCAATTTTGATCAACCCCAAAGGGTTAATACACAAATGAATCCAATATTTGGAAAGAGACCGAGAAAGGGGATCTTAAATTCTGTAAATTGATTGATTAATATGATTAATGACAATAATTGAAAAGAATAGGAGAAAGTACCAACCTTACAAAATAGCAGATCAAAGATTGCTATTTTTTGAGATCTGTAGACTATTTCTGGAGATGCTGACAGTTGAAACCAAACCGGAACAGAGAGACGGACAAAACCCAGAAATCTTTTTTCCATTTTAATGTCATCTTATGAAAAAGGTTGACCTTGTACTACTTTTGCCAACTCAATCTGCTCAGCTCCGAAAGTGTCCCTGTTCGCACAGTCTCAAAGAAATCCGAAAAGGGTATCCAGATCTGGCCTCGGATTTACAGTCCTGAACCTATATCTGCAAGAAAAATGTTTGTTTGTTGGGGGAAAGGGGTTTGCCTTGGTCAAACCCCAGTTTTGAAATTAACCTTAATATATGTAATTGAAGATTGCATAAAGAATAACAAAGCAAAACTCAAATTCACCTTGCTTGTAATGTCCTTGTGGCGGATTCAAATCCAAGGATCCACAAGTATGCTTCAAAATATGGAATGTAGAATGGAAGTATGTCTTCAATCTCTTGCTTGTAGATCTCCAACACCAAGTCTTGAATGGATTCTTGAACTTGACAAGGGCTTTGGAAGAAGATGGATGGAGAGATCACCAAAAGGGCACTTTTTGGATTGAATCCTTCAATGGCCTCCAATGGATCTGCTTTATGCAAATGGATGCTTGAATGCTTGAGAATGGATGGATGCTTTCTTGAAATCTTTCTCCTTAGCTTGCTTGAATTGCACTTGAAAATCCTTCTCAATTGCCTTATGATGCTTGATGATGGTTAGAGAAAATGAGAGGAGAAGGCTCCCTTTTATATGAAATTAGGGCACAATCTCCTAAGGAGGCCTACATAGGATAATTAAATCATCATTTAAGCCTTTAACCCTAGGAGAGG